>JAPYZC010000043.1:0-108552 GCA_030522665.1 Ichneumoninae sp. A BG-2022a | reverse complement strand
TGAGTAAAGTGCAGAAACACCTAAGTTTCAGAAGAAAGCGCCTCCCGCTCACCGGTCGATGCGCCAGCTAGCGCACGGCTAAGCGGTCACCCATCCAAGAACTGACCGCGAACGATTGTGCTTGACTTGGACGACCACCGGAGCCATGCGCCAACCGCGCATTCACCGCTGTCGGTATGTACGGAAGATATTTTAAGTTATTTAAAAAAGAGGAATAATAATGATAATAATAATCGTCAAAAACTGAGAAAGGTCAAAACGGCTCTTCTCGATATCCAGGCAGTTTATTGTACCGAGAAGTATCCTCGAGCCTCGCGAATCGCCTCGCCGACATTGCATTAAATCGAAACCCGGCTCGTCAAACGAGCTCGAGGGAGGCGCCTCCGAGAGAGGCTTGTCTCGCGCTCTCGCCGCGAGTATCTTATCGTTCGGCCGCGCTATCGCCTTTATAGCGGCGTACATGAGCTTCGAGTCGGAGCCTCGCTTGATGCCACTCTCGGATTACACAATGATTACAGACATGCGAGGGGAAATGATAAAAAAAAATATATATAAAAAGAAATCGTCTTAGTCACTCAGTGCACATATCCATATCTCTTCCCGGAGAGAAAGTTAATCCGATAGGTTTAATATCACGGGTAATACCGGTAGTGTTATTTATTTATTTTTTTTTTCGTGTGATGAATCTCCATACTTTGAGGGCGAAAAAAAATGTAAATGAAGAGATGGCGTGAAAGCTTCGGAACGCGGATGAAAGTAGAGTTACAGGAAGTCGGGGGGCGGAGGAGGAGCAGGAGGGGGGGGGGGGTAGAAAAGCCGCGGTGACGGTGGGTATGGAACACCTCACTTCCGTGGTCCTCACTAATCCCGACTCCGTGTAAACGTGGGATTACGCGACGCGCTCTCAGAGTCCTCCAATTTCGCGGAGCCGAGAGTGGAATCAGCACTGTTGGCAACACGGCTGCCTTCGTCCCTATGCAGAAGGAACGACGGCGCGGATGAGAGCAACAAGCTCCGGGGCGGACCTTCGACCCGGGGGCACCTGCCGCCGTTTTCGTATACTCACCTACTTATATCGCCCCTAACTTTCTCGTATCATCTCTGTTTATACACCCTTCGGTGAGAGCCTTCCGCGTTCGCCACTCGCGTTATAACGAGCCGGTAACATCGTCCAGAAAATCTACCCCGGCGAAGCTTGTTAGCTCGATTACGGGGGCGAACGACTTTTGCCCCAGGGGGTGGCAGAAAATTTCCAAAGTTCTATAATAAACACCAATAAGTACATATATATATAAGCTTGCTCATCATGCTCTAATAGAGTTCAGGCTTAAGAACTTGCAGATTTCCGTCCTGGGCCGAAGATGAGCCAAAACCGTTGAGGGTCTGTATTAGACATCTTGGAACGATTTTGTGAGTAAACACTCGACACTCGTGCGAGCATCTTCGGGGGAATGATCCGATTTTTCGCCAAGTCGAGATTGGTCTAGTTGGTGAACTCGAGATCGCGTAGAGAAACCCACCCAGAAAAGAAAATTATTTGACCGCCACCGTTTATTGGGTTTTTAAGTAAAATAGTTTCTTAATTTAAATCAATATGTATTGAAATGAAATAAATATTTATTTTTATTGAAGAAATAGTTACTTAAATTAAATAAATATTTTACTTTAACCAAATAAATGGTGGTCGTCAAATATTTTTTTTTTTTCTCCGCGCAGTGCGCGGAGTTCAGTGAAGTCTCGTAGAATCGCGGAGTGACTCTTCGACGAGGAAGAACGACGAGAGATGATGAGAGAAAGAAAAGGAATGTATCTCGGTGCAATGGATGCGCCTGCATGCATAAAATATGCGGCGTAGCCCAAGACGGGCGTGCACCAGGAGCAGGGAGCAACAGCGGAGCAGGAGGCAACAGTCGAACGATACCGTGTGGACTGAAACGAAGAGGCCGGCCACGCATACCGCATTCATACATACATATATATATGTATACACACATACATAGGTAGAGTGGGGCAAAACGGACCCGCGTTCACCATTGGAAATACCACTTTTTAATGTCCCGAAAAATTGGTAAAAATTGTCCGTTTTGCCCCGCTCTCTACAGCATAGACATGTGCGAGCATAATCCACCACCGGGGCGCGTACAGGCCGCCAGGGTGCCCGTCGGGGTGGATTTTATTCATGAGACGATGGCGGCGAACTACCGGCACGCCCGGTCTCATACGTGTTCGTTTGCCGATAATAGTGTCATCTATTATTTATGTCGGATTCGACTATGTTGTTACGAAGAACCATCCCGGGGACCCTCGAGACTCGGTAATACAGGGGTCGAGAGAGAATCCTCGAGGCGAGGTAGAGGAGCTTGAGAGACTCTCCTCGTTTAGGAGAATCGCTCTTTAACGACGTTTCGCCAATTCGCTAAATATTGAATCACCCACTTTCCCGCGGGTTAGATTCTCCGCATCAGCGAAATTTCGTCCACGTATTATTCCGGCCTCGTCGATCGGTTCGGCACGCTTTTACGCGGATTTCAAGCCTACCCTATTTGTCGGCTATATAAAGCGGTATTTACGTCGCGGAAGTGCGAGCAGCCCCGGACAGCCATTAATATTCACCAGATTACCGGTAGTCCGGAGGTCCGGACACACGCACGTTCACACGGACAGAGAAGAGAGAACACACCGGCGGAGTGCCGGCTAGTCCCAGTCCGTGAGTTCAACTCCGCGAACACCCCCCTTGTGCGCACCGTATAACGGAGTCTCTGTGGGTAAACCGCGCGGCGTTTAACGAGTGCGTGATTAGTGTGATTACGCTCAGTGACGTACCGTTCGGCAAGTCGTATATTAGAACAGTTCCACGTTTATTGCGTACGATAATTTTCATCGCTACTGACCGATCGCACTTGGTCGAAATCGATCAGAGGTCTTTCAACGTTGAACAGGAAATTGCATACCAGATTTTTAACGAAAAATCGGAATACGAAGTGTCGTAAAAATAATGTTCTTAAATAAGTATGATAAACTCAGGTTTGAACATACAAACCTGTCCTCTTATTTCCCGTCTCATTGACAATATTAGTTTCTCCTTTTGTTTGTAAAATTGGAACCGGATGGCGACTTTTGTGGACAAAATATGTTGCAAAAAGTATAACATTTTCTTACTGTGCACCGTGAATGAAAATAAACTACAGTTATAATTACCGCGCTATTTCACATGCCGTTAACGAGATGATGTGCGGCAACGGCGATCGGGAGAATAAACCGGGCGATCTGTCGGATGGGTTTGTCGATGGAAGGTGTTGGTTTCCGACTGGTCTCTCGGCTTCGCGGTACCATTCTCGCGTGATGCGTTTCCTTCTGCCGCTGCAATCATCGTCGCCGCTGCTGCTGCTCCGGCGGCGGCGGCGGCGGAGTTTCGTTTTTTGCCGGTAAATAATTGCTGAGCTCCGAACGCGAGTCACAAAAGGGCCCCGCAACAGCTGCCACCCTCAGCCTGGAGAGAAGTCCGGACGGAAAACGCGCGGCGAGAAGCCGAGAGACCCCTTACCCGCGTAGGTTACGGCTCAACGTATGTTAATGCCTCTTATGGTCTCGAATGCAAATCGTGCACGGGACTCCGGTTCGTAGTTCTCGGGCAGCAGAGAGAGAATGGCGAACCACTCTGCGCCGCAGCTCACGTAGAAAACCATCCCGCCGCTGGGTAACGAGTATACCATTTTCATTCGCCGAGTTCTGGCTGACGACTCTTCTCCCTCCTAAATTTTGATATATACGTTTATCTGGAATATATACGTACGTATTACGGTGGGTACGGTGCACGGGTAAGTACGCGGCCGAGAAATGAGTTTCAGTTGACAAACGTTTTCCTCGATGATCGAAGCAGATCGAGCTGATGGACTAACGAGGCGAGCTGTGAAAGAATATCGAAAGACTCGTGATCAGTTCGTTTATCTTTTTTATTTTTTTTCCTTTCTATTCAATCAGCCTGCCGAAAAAAGGTTCGTCCTTTTAACAATCATTTCTTGCCCACAAAGGTCCAGAATTTTTTTCGAGTCGACTTAATTTTTTTATTGTTTTGACCTAAATGGATTGTGAGATTGACAAGTCAAATTTCATGGACGTTTGTCGACAAAATTGTTTTGTAAAATGTATAGTTTTTACCGTATAAATGCAGTCGAGATAAAAATACAAAATACGACAATCGTCATTCGTCCGGGGATGCCCGGAGCTGGATGTTTCGCGATGGTTGGGTAACGACGGAATGACGTCGGACAACTCGACGTGACATTACCCGGTCGCGTAGTTGCACCTGGTAGAATCCACCTGCTCGGGCTCCCGGTAATATTTCTATCCTCGCCGTCTCCCGGCGAGTCGGGCGTGTTACCGGGCCCGGCGAACAATCGCGATGCGGTATAACATTGTGTGTAGGCGAGAGAAACGGTTATAAAGCCGAGAGCTCGTTCACGCAACCGAGAGCGCACATACGCGGAGGGATAAATTCGCGGGCGAATGCCGCGGCCTCGTTGTCTGGCCATTTGTTCTGAATTATATCTCGTTGCGAGGGTGGCCGGGTTCCTCGGGTGCAGGGCTTATGAGAATGGAGGAAAGTGCGACGGCGCGGGTAGCGCTTATTGCGTATTAAAGTGGCCGAGTTACGTTTCGCCGAGTTGGAAGAGAAATTTAGAGCGGTACGTTACAGAACGTTGCCTCGCGGAACGTGCCCTTAGTTCTGATAGAACGGAAGGTGCAGAGGTCCCGAGGGACTCGCCACCGACACGCGTTTAACTGCAATCGCCGTCAGATGCGTCCCACACGCACTCCTATTGAGACTCCCCGAGTGCACTTGCATTCCCGTTATAAACCTTTTAACGTTTGATTATTACTTAATAAAGATACTTCTCAGTATCGGGCTCGAGGCGATTTATTTCTCGAGTAAAAGCCAATGAAAATAAAAGGGGGTAATCGTACTCCTGCTACTTCTCACGCCGCTCGAACCGTAACGCGGAATACGTAGGATAGACACACGGATAACAAGGCAGTAAAATAAACGGCGGGTTTTATGGATCGGAGGTTTTTCCTTTCTCGTCTTAAATCGAACAATCACGGTCGATGGTACATTCTATGTTTCCCGAAAAAAATTATAACATCCATATATTATGCGCTGTTTGTGCCGGATGTCGAAGCACGTTTCAAAAAATACATTTTTCGCGTATATTAAGAGTTTGTAATGGCTTAGCGTTGGATATTGGAACTTAGTGGTTCGTTAGTTGTACGACTTAATTACTCAGCGACTTTGCTGTGTTTTCATTGGCAAAATATTTCTCCAAATATACTTCGGTTAGTCGTACGATTCGATTAGTCTTCTGTTTCGCTCAACTTCGTCATGTTTTTCTAGTACCTTCGACTTGTATTTTATCTTTTTGGTTATATGAGCCCGTTTGTATAAAATATCGACAATGAAAACTGTAATGAATTTTTTAATTCTGTAACTCTTCAAACCTCTTATTCTGAAACTTTAATTCTGCGCTTCTCACGTCGCTCGAACCGTATCACAGAATACGTAGGATAGATACACGGATAACAAGGCAGTAAAATAAACCGCGAATATTATGGATCCGAGGATTTTCATTTCTCGTGATAAATCGAATTACGCTCGATGGTGCATTCTATGCCGTACACTTCAGCACTTCGGATATGCAGTTACTGAGACATTGAATCTCGAACTTTATTGGAATTGATTCTGTTATCTTGAAAGGGTTAAAAAAACGAATGTAGAATTTAAATCATAAAGTTGGTAGGTTTTATTTTTTTATTTTTAGGAGGATGCTAAAGGTAGTCTATTTTAAAACTCCTTCGTTAACGTCGAAACAATGGCATAACAATTTCGATTGGCATACCTCTCGGGTTGTACAATGTATTGAATAGTTTATGGCGGAGCGCAAGTCTATGAGGGAATAGTTTATCGTGGTTCACCCGATCGACAGGAATGTGCGGTGAGTCTATCGGACCGAAAAACCGGAGAACTGGGCCAGCTCTTAACCCGATATTTAATTGATGGAATAAGCTCGCGGGTTTTGCAAGATCTAGGCAGGGCGTAGAGCCATCCGGGAGAGTGGGACAAACTGAAACTCGGGGCAAAATGGTTCTTCCATGGAAAAAAATTACATGTGTGCTAAATATATTGTTCATATATTAAATATACTTCTCGCGAAAAAAATCTATATAATAAATAAATACAGAATACAGAAGAAATTCCCAATATATTTTTCGCACATACTTGTTTTCCGTGCGGTTTGCTTTTACCAATTTTTCCGGAACATGAAAAACAAAAGTTTTATCCCAAACACAGGACACGATGGAGGTACTGTGTGAATCGCGTTAGTTCATATAGCCGAAAGCTCCAAACACGCTGAGGACTTTCATCGCTGCCGATTCGATTTTTATGACATTCCACACGGGATTTGGGTATTTTTCGACGAATATCGTTCGATGGTATGAATGCGCGTTAGTTATACGGTTGTATAGTTGTTTTGTCTGTATCGGGAGGGATGAGGGCGGGGGGGGGGGGGATGTGCATGTTCAGTCCGCATCCCAAACCGGTGCTTTAATTGACAGCGCACTTCCTCCTCGCATGCAGTTGTATTTAACACTTCCATCATAGTACTCGATCCACGCTCCGCCACGGTAAAGCAAACTATTGTTTTTTTTCACGCTCGAATGCGCTTCCAGCGTATAAAAATCACACAGATACAAAAAAGATAGTATAAAACGGACAAATCAAAGATACTGAACGACGTTCGAGCCGTGCGCAAAGTTCCGTCGAACGAAATCCGATTGCTCGGATTGCTCCACAGTGAGGGAGCGACCAGTAAATACGGTAGGTTAAGGTGAGAGACGGCGACGTAAATCGTCCGACCCTAGAGTCGTCGACGCCGTCGCGCAGGCTGGTAAAGCTCGGGTGTTTTCTCCGTGCACCGAGCGCGAGTTCTCGAGGCCGGGCGATACTTACATACGAAGAGGCTTACACCGCATGTACGTACACCAAATACCCCGGCCGGCAATGGTTAGAGTACATGCGTCGTCGGCGTCGTCGCAGTTCCACGCCGCGAGTCCACTTTGCCCTCGCTGCGCGTTCCACACTGCGGTGCCGTAGTGCGCCCCAAGTTTATGTGCGAGCGCAAAGTTTCGACGGCTCTCCCTTTACGCACACGCCCATGCAAACATGGTCTCATGGGTGCGCACTTTGCGTACACACGTCAATGCGCGTACATGTGTGGACCAAAAGTGTGCACACGCCCGTACAAACATGGACTCGTAGGTGTGCACTTTGCATACATGCGTCCATGCGCGCACCCGTGTGGTGGAAAACCCGTGCGCGGTGAACTTGTGCCAAGGGCCGGAGGAGGTAGAGTGTGCAGCTCTATGTACATACCGTACAGAGCTATACGCGTCCGTTGCATCGCCTCGCTCCGGGCCTTCTCTCGGTGCACATGCAGCCGCGCGCGAGTCCTTGGCTCTCGCCATTCGCGGGCTTTCTCCTCTTCGTCTTCTTCCTCCTCCTTTCATCTCTTCCTTCTCCGGTTCTCCACTCTTCATCTCGCGTTGCACGCCGTGACCCGCGCGTCTATTACGTGTGTGGTGTCAGCGGCGTGCAATTCTCCTTTCCTCCGGTACCTTCCTTCCTTCCTTCCTCCATCGTGGCAAACGTTCCGTGTAACGCCGACCAGCGGGCTCGCGTATCCCGCTGCCGCTCCCGCTGCTTCCACTGTTCCTTCAACCCCCGCCGGCAACACACAACTCGCTCGCGTCTAAGCAGCTCCTCCACCGGCTCCGGTATAATGCTCGCCAGGGATATCTCCGGGGGTTCTCTGACCTTCCCCTCCGCCGGGTCGCGCGCTCCGCGGTTTCTGTCCATTCCCTTCGAGACCCCGGACTCTTATCCTCTTTTCTTCCCTCCGCTCGGCGCGCAACACCGAGAACGCTGCCACCGCGCGCGGCGTTCCTTCGTGCAAAACCCCAACGATGCAACGAGCCACGGCAGTGGATTTAACCAGTGGCGTAACCGGCCTCTTGGGAGAATCGAATGCAGTCGGGAAAATACTTCACCCCGCGCCCCCTCGCCCCGGGTGAGAAACTCGACGCTAAATTGGAAGATACGGAAAGGAAGTCCAATTAAAGGTCGGTCGACCGTGATGATCATCCGGACTGCTCGATTATCCTTTTTCTTTCGTTGATTTATACCGACTCTAGTAGAAACCAGACGTAGGATCGGTTGCACTGACCCAAGTGGGAACCAGACATAGGATCGGTTCTACCGTCCCTAGTGGGAACCAGGCATAGGATCGTTGTACCGACTCTAGTAGGAACCAGACATAGGATCGGTTATACCGACCCTAGTGGGAACCAGACATAGGATCGGTTGCACCGACCCTAGTGGGAACCAGGCATAGGATTGGTTGCACCGACCCTAGTGGGAACCAGGCATAGGATCAGTTGTACCGACTCTAGTGGGAACCAAACATAGAATCGCTTGCACCGACCCTAGTGGGAATCAGACATAGGATCGGTCGTACCGACCCTAGTGGGAACCACGGTTCTACCGACTCTAGTGGGCATGACACACAGGATCGGGATCGGCCAACGTTGGGCCAACGTTAAGCCAGTGCTGGTCCTGTGTGGCGCTCCCACTGGGGAAGTCTCTGATACGGGATTCTCCGCTCAGGCTCACCTTCGTTCGGTTCACCTCTCGGAGATCAATTGGTATTTTGGTATCCCAACATCAGGTGTTTTTCGGTGTACAATTTCGCTCGGGAAGCACTCGGGCTCTCGGGAGATACGAGGGAGGAGAGTTTCGTGGTGGTCGAGCGATCGGTTACGCTCTTGGATTTCATCGTCGTACCGGGTTTATATTATAGCCGCCAGCCTGATGGCGGTGGTTCTCTCGTGGTGCGCCGAGAATCTACCTCTCTCTCTCCCCGGCTTTACCTCCGTCCGAGATTGGCAGAGGGAAGGTATAAGAAACCGGGAACACCGGAGGCTTGGCGAATCGAGACTCTCCTCTCATCCTCTCCGGTATTATGCATATTGCGAGAGAAACTTTGCGGGTAGTCGTCTTAAATTGTACAAGATACGAGAAGAGGGTAATATGCCCGGCGGCGGTGCCGGCCCGGAGTCACCGGTATTATTAGCGAGTGATTATCGCGATGATTAGCCGCGGCGGTTTCTTCTAATTTCGTCGGTATATTATACTTTGTCGCGAAGGCGCATATCGCTAATCGGTTTTTTTTATTATTATTATTTTTTTTAAAGAGCGTTGACGCGGTATATTTAATTCCACTCGGGAGCGGGGACCGCACGGAGTCCGGAGGGATCGGTAAATATCGTTCCGTAATCTCTACGAGCTGGTATTCACCGTCCCTCGCACTTTGAATTTAAGCTGGACGATACGAACTCGGGTAATAATTAACGGTATTAATTTCGCACTCTCGGGCTCACGGATATCGCCGGTGCAAACCGCAGCGGATGCTGCGACGCCGAGAGCACAACCGGTGGATCTCGCGGATCGTCGACCTCTCGCAGGCATCGTCATCCAGCCTCAATCGCCCGATAATCACGCGCGCACCCGTGTCATAATTATCCTCTCCGCGTACGGTGCCGTATATCTGCCTCTGCGCTCAATAATAGACGATAATGCATGTACCATTGTCCGGGCTATCGCGCCTTTCGTACCGTTATATCTCGGGACCGCAACGCCGTGAGCCGACCGAGCAACAACGATTTTTCAATGTTTTGTCTTGTATCCTTCGACGCTCGGCAACATACGTATATCCGTAGACTCGTTAATCACTCTAATGGTTTTATCTTGCCGAGGTGAAAGAATCGTGAATTCCTATCGCTTGTCGAACTGTGCATCGGATCGGGGATTAACTGGCTTCGAGTCTGTTGGGATCGACAGAGCTAGAGTTGATTATCGTCGGCTACGTCCAGACATCGAAGAACTTCGGGCGCTTCACACTGGTCGACCAAGGCCTATTTTTTTTTATATATCCTTTATAGAAAGTTGTAATGCATTAATGTGCATGTGTCCTCAACCTAGAAAGGCTGCGATAGCGATGATTTTGCAAAATATTAACTGGTTTCAATTCAATTTTTTTAAAAGTATAAATCATAATTCTTTGCTTTTTTGTCTTGAAAGATTCTTTGCGAATTCACTTTCGATATATTCGCTATTATCTTCCATTGAAAAATTGCAGCCGTTCATTAGAGTTTCATAGTTGGGTAAACAAAAGTCTGTCCATTTTTTTATCATAGAATCCTATAAAGCGTCTTAAATCGTAGTTCGTAGAGCATCTTTCCAGGAAATGAGCCGCCTAGCGAGGAGCGCTCCAACCTCCTTAAAATTGACTATCTTGGCCATCGCACCCGGAAAAATAATTTATTTGACGGCCTACGTTTATTTGGTTCAAGTAAAATATTTATTTGATTTAAATAAATATTTATTTCATTTAAGTAACTATTTACTTACCTTAAATAAATATTTATTTAAATCAAATAAATATTCTACTTAAAACAAATAAACAGAGGTCGTCAAATAGTTTTTTTTTCTGTGTGCGACACGGATAATCACGACTTCGTTTCAATAATAAAATAAAAATAAGAAAAAAATTTTGAAAGAAGTTAGCGATGAACAATCACTTATTTTGATTGCGCGAGTTTATCCCCGAGCGTAACAGCTTTGCATTCAGCGCTGAAAGCGAGAAATGGTGGAGAGTCGTTCAGGCAGACCAGACGCTCGGTTGCGAGCCGGCGGAATTCCTCGAGCGTCTGTGCACAACACGCCGAAGGTGGCTTGCCCATAAAACCGAGGCACGAATCCTTGGCGCATACATACCCTTGAGCGGTAATTCTATCTCGTCACGGATCAACCGCTCCACATATCACCTTGGCCCTCCATTCGTTCGTTACCTTCGTTACTATTGCGAAACCCATTCGCCAACCGGCTATCTCCGTACGTTTGCTCACTGCCAGTTACACGCATTACCTTCTCCACATTGCTCGCAATATTTCTTTCTCCTCTGCACGTTTTCGCTCAGATTTTATTTTCTTATTTATTTATTTTTTGTGACCCCCGACCGAGATATGTTTTTTTTTCTGGAAACAATGCAAGCGCAGGGCGGTGAGAGCGAACCAGCAAACTCGCTTTCGTTATTTCACGCTGTGCGCTGGTTCACGGTTCACCCCGTGCTCTTAGCGCGATCCTCCGTACATTGTTCGAGTACGCGGGCAATTTCCCTCCCTGCTAAGTGCGTGTGGTAAAACAAGCAACCCAACTCGCCCTTACCCTCGTTCTCCGCCCGTCCCCTTGTTTTCTTACCCCGGAGCCGACCCAACCGGACCCTTCCAAACCTGACTCGTGTCTGTAACACGGGAGACTTCAGTTGCATGTGGATATGTGAGCCGTATACGTGACTGGTAATTATACCTAAAAAAAGAGAAGCAAACTACTAAAATTAATGATATTTTTTACTTAAACAAAGAAAACTACTAGAGGAGAGCGGGCAAAATGGCACAGCGGGGCAAAGCGGGATGATGAGACAATTTCGCAATTTTTAATAACTTTTGGATAGTGGCGATGGTGGTACGTGAGGCAAAACGGCTTTGCAAATCCGGATGTATCGTTGGGACAATTGGGGCATCCAAAAGTTATTGGAAAATTGAGTTTTGCCCCGGTTGCCCCTAAAATCACCAAATTGGTCACAAAATCACAAGGTCGACCTTCCGTGCTTCACACTCCGCGGTCACCGTGCATGCACCGTAAAAATCGATCGACGATCTTTTGTGACGCAGGACGAGACATCACGCAAAAAATTACCTCTATAGATGGCAAAAATATGGTAATTTTATTGGATTCAATTTATACGGTATTACGAGATCTCCTGCATTTGCATCCGCAGTTGGGCGGATTCGCCGAATGGTCTACGGTGGCTCGACGGTAGCAGCTGCCAAGCCCGTCAACATCGCGGCTCGGTCGTTGAAAGGATTACGCCAAGACCGTCGTCAGATCGGGGTAAACCAGCGTGAGTGCGGAGCGTAGCCGTGAACCTTCCGAAAGCTCTTCAAACTTCGACGCGGAAGTTGACGCGTTAGCATGCGAGGCTGGTTTGTACCGGCGAATGACGTCGGCGTTGGGTTACACTTACACAACCGCGGAGCAATAATGGCGAAGTCGTGTCCCACTTATTAACAGTTGTATCGTAAACCTTGGAACTTCGGCGAAAGTCTTTTCGAACGGGGATGGAGATAAAGGCCCGCAGGGACGTTCCGGAGGCGGCGAAAGCGGGAAGGAAAATCGAATGGTATAATATGCTTCGGAGTGGACTCGAACAGAGAGCAAAGCGACCCTCACTCGAACCCCTCCGTTCTCGCTTCAACCCTTAATTCCGCACTGGCGCGCATGCCGTTCTCTCTCCGCGCCGTTATAAACGCAGGAACAAAGGCGAGCGTTAGGTGTACGTTACCACCCGGCCGTGCCGGCGCTCCTCACGCTCGGCCGGTACACGCTCTGTGTTATAACTAGCTAGTGTGCATAACGGCTTGTTGCGCGTATAACTACGTACTATATGAAACGGTTGTAATTGCGGGCGGTCGGGCGTCGGGTCCGGCTCGCTGTACATCCACCGACCTCGCTCGCTCCTCGGCAAAGTAAAACACAACGATGTTGTACGCCGCCGAGGGAGACCGGGGGAGGGCGAGTTGAAAAGCCTTGCACGAATTAACCCTCCATCATCCTGAGGCAAACTCAAACAAGATACGAGAGGAGTTTCTCCGTTAACCTCTTGATTGCTTCATAATTAAATTTTCCGGGATTAACGATATCCTCGCCGTGCTCCGACGAATCGGAATTTTCGGGTCTTTCGACGTCTCGTTAAACGGTCCGTTCAACGAGTTGGCCGGAAGATTGCCTCAGGATATTGAAAAATTAACGGGACGCACTCCGACAATTTTTCGTTATCCATGGAACATTTTTTGAAACGATTCGAAAGTCTTTATTTTTCTTGAAATTTTCAGCAGTGACAATGCAAATGTATAATATATAATATATAATCAGAAACATTGTGTTGGGTCAGCAAGGATTTTGTTACCATAACTCATTTACCTGCTTAACATAGGGACAACAAAATGTTTTTGCTGCCACAACAATAAATTATTAACGCGTAACAATAAAAATTCTCCGTGTATAATAAGATTCTCTTCTTTCTCTTCTTTCGTGTAATGAACGAAAAGATTCATTTAAGGAAAGTCAGCCGTTATAGGTGACTCGGATCATCTGACGAAGAGAATCGATAAAACGTATGATGTACGTTTCGATTCGACGGAGAATGGCCTTGTAAAAACGCAAATGGACCATAAACCTAAATAACTAAAGATCCGTTTCGCTCATCTGGGCACTTTATTTTAATACTTCTCTACAGTTGAAAATTTAACGAATAACCTTTGGAGAGGGCGGTGTGACACGCGCCGACGACGAGCTCCGCATCGGTACGTCATGCTCGCCGGAGCGCGGAAGCGCGATGGGCCGGCGGGCCCGAGACGATGGCCGACTTTCATTGATTTATTTAACGGCGCGCGTTCAAACGGAAGAGCTTCGTTCGCTGAATTTTAATGACGGCGCGCTCGGCATAAGCGTCACGGCGCGTAGTACAACTTTTGCCGGTGACGCAACGCGCGTGACGCCCAATCGCGTACGCGCCGTACGACTTACCGACGGTCGGTAACGACGCGGTCGCGCCCACCGGTGCATCGCACGGGATGTGCGCGTCCCAGGTTAAACTTGGGCGTCGTCGTCGTTACGAATCCTCCGTACGTCAAACGTGCACAACCGACTCCGTACGTTCGGCTCGTAAAGCATCGTTACGATAAATCGTGAGCGAGCACGCGCTAAACCCATTCCAGTCACCGGGACACGTGAAGAGCCGGCATCGATGATATTGATATTCGTCTCTTGCTCGAACGCGGCACCGCCCAATCGAAAACATTTCCGGGACATAATTTTTCAAACGCGTTGCGTAAATTCTTCGATAACGATTGCCTCGTCATCGACGCCGTCTCGAGCGGCGAAGGGATCGCTCGAAACGCGTGCGAGAAGAATGCGCACAATGCCGCTCACGCACCGCCGAGCGAGGAGCGCCGCGTTATCGCTCGAATCGCGACGTCTCGTTAGCTCGCCGTGAGAGAACAAAAAAAAAAACCTAACGGGCTTTACATCCATTAAACATTGACGCGGTTTCTACCGGCGCGGGAATATTGAAAATAATTGATCGTGTCAATTAAGTCGTTTAATTATGTATACACGCACGCACACCTTCAATTATGCGTCACAGTCCGTTGCCGATTATGATTTTGCATAAATTCCGCCGCGATGAATGGCGCTCATGATAGCTGCATTATTCCCTCGTGGGCGAGGCTCGACGAGGGGGCTGGGGGGGGGGGGTGTTTCGGAGAATTGCCAGTAGGTTAAATCGAACCGTGAATTATTTTCCGAGGGCGTGGGATTGATCCATCCAGATCGGATGAAAGATCAATTGGCATGCAAAATGTCTTTTGAGACGCTGGCAATGTGGCGGTCCAGAGGTTCATCATCAGGCCTGCACTCTGACCGTGTTGTAATGATGAAAATTGACGGGTCTACGTCATCTCCATCTTTCCGATGCATGCAATGTGTCGCGCGGCTAGCTCGGAGGCTGCGGCAACGTGACAGTAGGAAAGATCAGCACGGTCGGGAATAACACACGATTCCTCCCCCCCTCCCTGTTACACCGCCGGCAGGGAGATAGAGAGTTTAGCTAGCGTGGCTTCTGCACTTGGCTCGCTCTCGAGACGAGCGAACACGGAGAGCTCGCTACTGCTACTCTCTTACGTAACGGAAGCCAAGAGTTCAAGCACCTCGTCGACGAGTAATTTCGTTTCGTCGTGAGCCTCCGCTCGTCTCATCGATAACCGGAGGAGCGTCAATGACATGTATAGATGGATGTTGCAACAGCTGAGGGAAGTTATCAAATTGATGTTCAACAATTGGACACCAGTGTCCATCCGCCAGGTCCACTGCTCATCCAAGTCCAATTTTGTTACGTACGCAGAAAAAAAGTTGTTTAATTAATCGAGGCGCGGCGACAGACGATCGAAGTTTATTTGGCTACTTCGACGATCGAAGCGTTATTTGGTTACTTCGACGATCAAAGCGTTATTTGGTTACTTCGACGGTCAGACCGTTATTTGGTTACTTTGACGATCAAAGCGGTAACTGGTTGGTACACTAAAAATTGCTGTTTGAATTGACAGATTCAAATAACAATTCGGAAAGGTTGTCGAGCCTGGCACTGATCATTCGGCTAAATTTATATATTGCGATGACAAAGTGAACTTTGTGTCGATAGATCATTGAGTTTCCACGGTAATGTGCGGGTTTCGCAATTTTTTAGATAATCTTTGATGCTTCGTTCACTCAAAGCTAGTTTTTTAAAGTTCTAGGTTTGCTTAATAGTAGTAAATTACTGGTATTCTATCCCGGAATAAAGTATTCAACTCCAAAATACTATTACAAAAAAACAACACGGTAAACATTTCTCAGACTCCGCGAATAGATGCATAGAGTGTTCGTGTAGAATATATTTTAAAAAATTAAGGCCTTAAGTTGGATTTCCTCTAATCGTCAAACCTTGATTTTTTTTTAAATTAATCAAATCAAACCTTAATTTTAATTCTGATCAAAGCTTAACAAAACAATTATTTATTTTGATCAAACGAATAGCTTTGATGGTTTAATGATTTTTAATAACTTTTTTCCACATCTTTTATCACTTACAAAAAAATCGTTTTTTTAAGTACTTAGCGTCGAGGCGCTGTCCCGTAATTTGATCTTCGCATTCGCAGCAGTGTCATTGCGACCCGCTGCCTTTTTTTTGTACAACGTGAAGTCCCACGTCCGTCACTTCCGATCGGATCATTAGCGGTGCTTGTTACCCGTTATTGCCATCGACACTGTCATAATTCTTATTTGTATTTTTTTCTTACCCTTTACATTTGTACCTGCAGCTCCCAGTTTCGGGTTGCGCAACTTTCCTCCGCACACCCGGGTGTTGCACGCTGCACTCGCGGTATCGACCGGTAGTATGCTTAACTCCGGAGAGAACTAGTGTGTTCACGGTGGAAGGAGAAGGAAAAGGTGGGAGCTTTTGCGAAATCGATTCAGCACGCGAGCGCGAGTACCGGCGTAGGCATACGCCTCAATCGCGATCTCGCGAAGACGGAGAGCAAGGGAGGGCGAGAGTCGTACTCCGATACACGATTGTACAATGCGGTATTAACTGTTTGCTACCGGTTCGCTGTTCTGCCCCTGCAGCGAATATTCCGGGTGATCATGTAAATTGGAGCAGAGGCAAATTGAACATGAAAATTCGTTTAACTCTGTCGTTTAAAAGATTCGAAGTTCCATGTTTTACAAAATTATTGAAACTTCAAGCTGTCGTGTTCGGTATCCGCACATAACCGGACTGCGAGTAGTTTTCACGTCGAGCGAGACTTGTGTCGTGATCTCGCGAAGATGGAGAGCAAGAGAGGGCGAGGGACGTGTTTCGATACACGGTTGAACAAGGCGTTATGAACTACTTGCTATCATCTAAATTGAAGCAAAGGCAAATTGAACATGAACATTCGGTTGACTCTATCGTTTGAAACGTTCGAAGCTTCGTGTTCAACTAAAATTGTTGAAAGTTCAAGCTGTCGCATTCGGTATACGCACATAACCGGACGGCGAGTCATTTTCACGTCGAACGGGACTTTAGTCGCAATCTCACGAAGGTGGAAGGCAAGAGAGGGCGAGACATGTGTTTCGATACACGGTTTTACAAGGCAATGTAAATTGGAGCATAGGCAAGTTGAACACGAAAATTCGTTTAACTCTGTCGTTTAAAACGTTCGAAGCTCCATGTATAACAAAATTGTCGAAACGTCCCGCCGGCCCATTCGATATAGGGGAGAGCGGGGCAAAATGGGGCAAAGGGCCAAAACGGGGTTTTGGGACAAAACAAGGTAGCAAAACTGGGCAGAAAAGCCTGATGTATCTGACAGGGCGAATTCGGGCATCCAAAAATTATTGGAAACTGACGTTTTTCCCAAAAACCCCGTTTGGCCCCGTTGCCCCATTTTGCCCCGCTCTACCCTACGTACATAAAACGGACGAGGAATCGTCCGCTCTCACATCGAGCTGCGTTTGCCTCTCTATGTAAAGCAACTAAACCGTCGAGAACGCTTTTTCTTGTATATAAAAGTTTCCTTCGGTACATATAAAATTCGTACTCACCGGAAACGTGGCACGAATCGAATTCCACTTTCGGCCGACGTCTTTCGGTTAAACGGACCGTGGAGTGCAATGAGGCGGGCGGGGCTCTCTCGAGACGGGTTTTCGTTAAATCCCGGCACTATCTCGGCTCGCTGACTGCCGCGCGCTCGACCGCCCGCGTTGCACAATGTCGTCGACTATTTAATAAATATATCTCTATATATTTTTTTATCGATTACTTATATTTCTATTATTTGTCTGTTTCAGGTAAGAACTCAACGATTTTTCGTTCGATGGTGGATTTTAGATTCTGAGGCTTACGGAGGTCTATTGGTAAGGTCGACGTAGTCAGGGTAGAGTCGCCTTTATTTCGAGCATTTTTAGGTCTATTATCACGAATTTTGTTTCATGAAATTTGTCTGTTCATTGCGATGAAACACAATGCACATTTTTATTGATATTATTACATAATGCATACATTTTTTTGTCACACGTATTGAATCCTTAAGGTGATGCAAGCTGCGATGTAAGACTGCTTTTTTGCAACTTAGGACCGCAATATCTTAGCGTCCATTGAACATATTGACTTCAACTTTAGAGGGCGTGTTAAGAGCACATCTCGCCATCGTCCGGACTATGGACAACTTCCAAATATGAAAATTATAATATTGAAAATTATACCGAAATAATAAGTTAAAAAAAAAAATGAAAGTTTTCGAAATCGTGCCACTCTTTCGTCAAATTAAGAAAAAAATATTTATCCAATTTTATTGTATCAAACACAAAAATGTTCTTCCAAGAAAATACTGACAATAAACCCGAAAATAACGGAAAAAGGGAGACTCTACCCTTAATAAGGTATATCGATAATGTATCTGAATTTCATCCGGACCAATTCCGAGGATTTGATTGAGCGACTTATCCAAAAAAAAGTTTGACGTCCCGAGCCGCTTCGCGCACATCGATCATACGCTAAACTGTCCGACAGTTCCACCCGCAAATCTCCCTATTATTTATTTCGTCCAACCGCGCTGAAGAGTCCGAAATTGAGGGCGAAAAAACGTGCACTCGGCGTCTGGCCTCTCGACAGAAACGTCGACCTCCGCGATTTCGTTGGATGGTCAGGCTCGGCCGGGCTCAACGTCAGGTGCGACAGGGACGCGATCCTTGCGATAACGTCGTTTGATGAATCGTCGATAAATCAAGATGAATTGATTACTGGGATAACGGTGCAGTAGCCGTCGCCGGAGAGCCCCGACGGTCGAGCACACATAGCCGGCTCACAGGAGCGTGACAGCCGGACGCCGAAACTCCTCCACTGGTGCACGTCGCTCGACGTCTTCCTCGGTCTTCTATCGTCACTCTCGTCGGAGACAATGCACAGCTTCCGGCCCCGAGCCCGTGCACACCCCCCCTGCCCCGCGCGTCTATTGCCGCTGGTTTACGACCTCGGCAAATTTACATGACAACGCCGAAGGCGTTTGATCCTATCGTGCGTCGGTGAGGCGCGATACCTTTGGCACTAATTAATCGTTCGGTAACGAGCGCGTCGCCGCGAAATCTCAGGCGTTTCGGTTTAAACTCGTCAAAGACGCAGCCGTGAGCTCCCTCAATAGAATTTAACTCTCGGCAATCTGCCCGACAAATGGAACGATATTTCGTTGCTCGCGGAGACGAGTCGCAGTCGCGCGAGACGCTGTTAATCCGTCGTCGGAGGTCGACGATTTCCCCGTCGGGCGTGTGTCTGTGCGCGTACGTAAATGCCCGCGCTTTTGTACACACGAGGAATGGGAATTTGCCGTAGTTGTGGCGAGCTACTTGAATTTCACCGCGCGTACTCGCCTCGCTTTCGAGACGTCGTCGGCTGTCGTCGTCTCGCGGGAGGCGCGGTGACTCAGACTTCCCGGTAACGAAACAAAAAAAGGTGAGCGCTCGACGCTCCGTCGCGCGGAATCGCGTCGAGGTCGCTCGAACGCTCGGTGGAAGAATCTCGCGACGGCCGAACAGTGGCCGACACACAGGCGAGGCTGCAAATGCCGACTCTTCCGTCGAGGTCTCACGCATAAGTGCGCGGAATACGAGCGGAATCCACGGAAGACCGCTCGTAATTAAAGAAAAAAAATATTTTAGGTGCGCATTTTTTCGCGACAGCGGGACGCATTTTTTTGGTTTTTTTATTTTCTTTTTTTTTTTGTGTTTCTCTGCGGTGCGCAACCTCGAAAGAAATTCTTGGTCGGCGTCGCACAGAGTGGCAAAGCGAAAGAAACACGGAGGAAAAAAAGGCGGTTTGCGGCCTGGCACAAGAAAGCAATTAATAGTCGACATACCATCTGATAGGATGGGCGGGGGTGCAGGGGTGGGGGGATCGGACGGGAGAGCCGGTTGTGAAAATTAAATTTTCCATCGCTGTATAATGAAAAGACCGCGGTGACCCACGACTCCGCCCCAGTTCGTGCGGTCCCGTCGCTTTACGGCCGCGGGACGAAAATTGGAGCGATGAAAAACCCTCTCGGAGCTTTTCGTTTAGTCTAGCTTAAACTCTTACGTAATATCCTCGGGCTCAAATTTATTTCGTCAAGGCGGTTTAAACAAATGAAAAATTCTTTTCTTCCGGTACACGCGTGGCTCGCGGGCCTCGGAACGAGACCCGGACATATTAGCTTCTTTTTATCTGCCGCACCGGGGATTTATTAAAATTAAAGACAAGAGAAACTAAAAAAAAAAAAAAAATGAGAATAACAAAAAAATGAGCGAATCTCACTTTAGGAAATTCATAGGTCGTTCAAGCTGACCGGGCCTTGGCAGTCCATTATTCTCGAGCCACAGGTAGCCGGCCACTTTAATCCATTATTTTATTATTATTATTACGTTTTTTTTTTTTTTTTTTTTCTTTTCCTCTCTTTTTTCTTTCTCTTTCCCCCTTTTTCCTTTCCCTCGCCCGCATATTTACATTAACCCTGACAGTGTGTAGGCAGAGCGTGGCGTCAAGGATCATACACAAGAAGCTCAGCGGAGGCGGCTACGGTCTCTCTCGTCTTCTTAATTGCTACCGTCTTCTTGCCATCCTCTCCCCCCCTCTCCCTCCGTCATTAATAATTATTATAAGGAAAGTAGGTGATTCGAGGGTGAGGCCGGAGCTCTCGGCGACGCGGTCTCGCTGTCGGCTTTCCGCGCGTTAATTGCTGTCTCCATTGTTGGTCGATCCGCGAGAAAACGAAGTGGCAAGACCCAGGTGAACTGGGAAACGGCGGTAAATGCACCTTTTCACCTCCTCACCACTTGCCCGCTGTCGTTCCTTCCTTCCTTTTCAACCCGACAATTTTCCTCCTCTCCGTCTCCCTCCGTTTCTTGCTCTCGAGCTTTATCAGCGACCCGCGGCTGGGACGCGTTTTCGTCGCAACATCACTCGCAGCGTCTCCCCCCTCAGCCCCCCCGCCCCTGGCGTCGTTGTCGTTGCTGTCGCTAAAAGTTTCGGGCTTTCGCCGTTAGGAAACTTCGAGACCGAGCCGGTGCGAGCCCACTTCCCTCTGCTTAGTATCCCATACACCGTTCTCTAACTCACCGCTTCACTTTTCTCCCGAGACTCGTGCCACGAATCTCGTAAACTTCTTCCACGTTGGAGCCTCGAGCCGGCACTCGCGAGCCGCGTAAACGAGCCGTTACCGACGGAGATAACGAAATTTTCGCGCGCATCTCTCACCTAATTGCCAACCAGGAAATGACACAGACATACGGGAAATACACTGTGCGTGTGTGTGTGTACATACATGTGTACACATATGCACGTATGCAGATTGCTCGATTCACCTTAGCGTTCCTGTGACTCATCGGGAGAGATATATTAATGATCCGTGATTGCTTCGCGTTGATAACCGCGATACGACACGCGTCTCCTGACATACGTACGGACTTGTGTATATATAAATAAACACGCCTACCGTAAACTTCTTTATCTCGGGAGATTCAACTTTATTATTTTTTACCGTCTGGAAGAGAGTTATGCAGCTCCCGATCGGTTATTCGCGGGACTCCACTTCGTATATATATTATTACCGGGAGCGAGTCTCAAGTGTTCATTAGCGCAGTGCCGATGTAGAAACGCGTGCACATGTGAGCTCTTCGCATCCCTCTTTATCGCTCTTTCGCTCAGTTTTCTCTCGTCCCACACACGGGAATTAATGTAGTTCCTTATTCCCTTGGCTTGTAGATCACCGAGTGCTTTCACTCGACGATAGATGAAAAAAAAAAAATTATTAACATACATATATATACATTTTTTTTCGATCTGTATTCAGGAGAACCAAGACCGAATTATTTTTCATTCTGCCTGAGCCGATACAGTTGCCAGACTGTCTCCCGAGCCTCGCGCTCCTTACAACCGGGGAACGCAATTAAAATTCGTAGCTTCGCGAGCTCGAGGCCGGGTACGACATAATTATCTCGATCTGGGTGAAGAATTATCGAGACCCGCGAGCCATTAACGAGAGAGGCATGGGCTCCTGGTGGTGCATTGCGGACCGCTTCGAACGTGTCGAAGCCACGGCGATTATCGCTCGTCGTGCGTAATAGTGTAAGTACCGACTGCTCTCGCTGTGCCGGTTCTCCTGCACTCTCTCTCCCTGCATCAACGCCAGGGCTGCTGCGTCGCTGCAGGAATATCATGCCCGACGTTAAATCCGAACGCTCTCGCGTACGTGTCGTACACGTACCGCGCGCACACACACAAACGGCCGCCTTGTCTAAATGTCGAGACCCGCTTGTACATTCATCATCATTAACGCGTATCCGGCCCACCTATGCGACAACTCCGCCGGGCTCGCCAGCTATGCCACGCAACTGGGCCGAGTCGGGAGGCTCTCCCTGCGTACCCCCAACTCGCGCCGGCTCCGACTACCGCGGTGCTGCCTTTTGTTTCCTGAATGCGATAGCGAACTCGGAGGCCAACATAATTATATCAGCGGTTGTCATCGGTGGTCAACGGTCTTTCGATTTAATTACATTTTTTCGCTTTTTTTTCACTTTTTTTTTGTTACCCTCCAAATCAAGCGTGAAGGTAGATGGGGCTGACACGCAAAGGGAATTAGCTCGATTAGCAGTCCGTGTACTAATTAGTTTCACTCCGGTGAAACTGAATAGCGGCGGTCTGGGAACGGTTGGGTATTTGAGGAAAAGTATGGGAGATATATGTTCCTTTGGTAGGTGTAATATGGTATTTCTGGAGCACATATGGAATATATTATGTAAAGGAGTGTAGCGCCGTGAGATTTACATTGCCAGAGGTTGAAGCCATTTCATATTATCTCGGAGCTTCTCGACGCGTATAGAATGGTGAATTGTGGAGGCAACGTTGTCTCGTAAAAGATTCATCATCAGCGTATCTTTCGAAGAGAGAGACAAAAAAAGATGTAAAAAATATTTCTCTCTAGTTTCCTCGTTTCACGTATTCAATTTCGTGAGCGTTTGACCGTTGCCCTTGCGGAGTGCGAACTCAGCCGATTACGCTTGTGTGCTCTTTGGTTCAGCGGGAGAGTCTTCGTTTGTCCGGAGTGTCGAGATTCCCGGACAGACGACCGAAGAGATAACGAAAGCAGTGTCCCGTGGGCTTTTCTCTCGCTCACGTCACCACCTCGTTCCCACGAGTGAAAAATTATCGTCCAAAGGGGGAAAAAAATGCCTCGGCTAAGCGAATTCTGCACAGTATCTTTTCTCATTGATTCATGTATTATTCTCCGTGTGCTACATTTTTTTCCGTTTTTTCATATTCCATGTAGGTTTTGTCGATGGAACGGACGCGACCGATGGTTGTGCCAGTGTTGGCGTGGCGATTGTCGAATCCGCAACGTTCGGTCAATATTCGACCAAGTAGCGGTTTGACAATTTGCGGCGAACGCTCGGCTGCGTTTGACTCGCGAATTGTTGGTTTGTCAATTTGAGACCAACGTTAGACTGAATATCGATTCGCCGACCAGTGGTCCGTTCATGCATGAACTCACGAACCCGATTTGCTGCCGATTTTAGGCCAATGTTCGGCCCAACATCGACTCGCCTATTGCCGGTTTGCCGATGTGACGCCAACATTGTCCCATCAAACAGCGGCTTTCGCCGCTAGATGGCGTCAACCCAAGTTATTTCTCGCAAGCAAAGTACTCGGGCGACAGTATAAGAGTGTGCGAAATGACACATTCTTTAACTGACGCAAAATATCAGAATTATTTTGCATTCTGTACTCAGTAGTCAATAAACGCTTCATTGACCTTGGCGCCAATGTTAGCTGCCAATATTGGCAAGTACTTATCATCTAATTCTCTCTCCATGATTGGGCAAAGCTCGCAGGCCAATGTTGACAACATCGGTGCCTAGCTTTGCCCAACCATTGTCCACATCCGATTACCCTACATCGGATCCTCCATTGATCTTATCTTACGTTATTACTGCGGTTGGATTTTATCTTGTTAGCCTAAGTAAACTATCTCTTGACCCTCCTCACATCTCTCGTCGCACGAGTGTGTCACAAATATCAGAGAAACGATGTTCCCCTAAAAAGTTGGGTCGCACGTGCCTCGGACTCCTCCATTTCGTGATGTCTCTCGCTTCGCGAAAAGTTACCCGCTTTTTCTTCGCAAAAGGGTCGCCCTGGGAGATAACGCTCGAGAAAACCTTTCGGAAAATAAATCTCGACCCGCTCTCGTCAGAACTATATACTTTTTATTATACAGAAACGGCGAACTCTACCCTTTTTTGCCCGCGTATACATTTTTCACTCACGACGAGTCACGAAAAAGATTGCGGAAAGGGCACGTACGTTTTACTCCCTATATAGCCACGCGCATGCGCGAACTTCGGAAAATGTCGCGATATAATGGAGCGGTTATAATTTTCCAAATACCTTCGCGGCACTCGGAAGCTGGGGGTTCTTATGGATATAAGGCGCTTTGAAATTTAAATCGCCCTCGGTTCTCGGCTCCTTGGTTCACATTTCCTCCGCCCTCTCGTCGTCGTTTCTCGGCACCAGAGAATATCGATAGCCTGTCGTTTATTTCCCATTCCCCGTCCCTCTTCATCCGTGGAATGGGACCATAAGTGGCGACAAGTTGTCTCGTCGATATTCCTGTCTAAGTGGATGACCCGTAATGATCCTCCGCTTCGCTACCGCCTCTCGAAATTTTCCCTTCCTAAGAGCCTTCGTAGTCACTTCGCGCACGCGCCTTAGTGTTCCAAGTCAGTCAGTTATAAAAGTTGTCATAAAATTTTTATAGACGTCGCGAGATTCGATCGGAATTTCATTCGTATCGGAAAAAAAATTCCGAGAATACTTTACTCTCGGGTCACAGGCATGCAGGGAGCTCGGGCGTGCGCTCTACTCTCCCGCTTTTTTTTCATTTATCTTCTCGACGGGGCACAGTGGCTTCTTTGATGCTCTGTCCTGCGACCAGACGGTCATGCCGAAGGCTTCGATAAGGCCGAGCTTTCAACTAAGTCGGCGGGTCTCGAAAATTGTTTCGTGTCAAAATAACACAAAACACTTTACAGCAACGCGGTACCAAAATACAACGCCTTGATAGATGCATGGACGAACGGGTAGGTAATACTGGATATGGTAAAAGTGGTAATTATGACCCAGTCCATATATCATTGATTCACGTGTTAATCGGGATGACCGACATTCACCACCTTTGCCCTATATGGAAGAAAATAGAAACCCCATCTTAGTGGATGTTATTACTGAATACCGCTGTTCGGACGTTTTACACTCAAAAGGAACCAATCCGACTCGTCGACAACTCGTCGATCGGTAATCGACTGCGTTTCGATATTTTCTACTCAACCGCATCGAAGCCATTATCGCGAAGGATTCGTCGATAATTCGATATTTAATAACAATGAAATTCTCGTCGTATCCGATCTCTACTCGACCGCAGGCCCACAAGCAAAATGGTATCGACTCTCCTGTGTGGTTCGATGCGCGGACGTTATACCAGTCGCTCGTTCGCGGTTGGAACAGTTTACTTTGGCCGATTACGAGATGACGGGGAGGTCCCTCCCGTGCCATGCCGTTATGGCCGATAGAGCCATTATCGAACGACGCCGGTTTCCCGAGCCCGAGCGAGAACGAAAACCCTATTAGCACTGGCCAACCGTCCTGCCGTATAGATAAGAGCTAACTAGCATTGCAAAACAGCGGCCCGAGACAGGCCTTCGACGGTTCGATCGTAGCGTTTCGCTTTTACCCTACTAACAACAATCCCTCCACGTTCGCAGCTCCGTTAAATTACCTCGCGCCGGCCATTGTCAAACGGATTGGTTACCGTTTTCGTACTACGGAGAAGCTTACAGTATCCTGAATACTCAGCTCGACACGTACATGCGAAACGCAGGAAGGCCACGAATCGATTCTTTATTGGGGCAAAATGGAACCTCGGGGAAAAATCAACGACTTTTACCGATTTTTCGCGAGACTAAAAATGTCTCGTCCCAACAAGAAGCGAAGGATCTTACAAAAATGATGTTGTGGTAAATACGGTGAAAGTGGTGAATGTGCCCCAACCCGATTAGCCCACAAATCGATGATATAGGGACCAGCCCATATAGGTCACTTTTATCCCATGTTTACATACGGTACCCCACGACCTATATTACCATCCATAAAAAGAGACAATTTTTAATTTGCAAGAATGTTTACCGTACACCTATACGGCAATTTAAAAATTAGCGTTCTTTGGCGTTTTTAAGATTAGCGCAGAAGAAATGTCCGTAAGTATAAAAATCATTATGCGATATTGTAAATATCGCACTGGTTGATGGATGGAAATACAGTCGTGAACTACCACACGTGCCATTGTAATTTTTCTCAAGCGGTATGGTAATTTTTACGCGTTCGTTCTTTCCTCTCTTCCCCAATACGCAAAACCCCAAGTTCGCCTACGCTAACCGATATGAAAGTCAAGTATGCTCGTACATCATACAGTATATCCGTTGTCCCATTGTAACACACTCACGCGGCTCCCAGTGATGACCGTCGACCGGCCAGCATTGAATTAGCATCGGATTAGCCGAGTTAGCCGTTTGTTTCTCACTGACGTCCAAGGAACTCCAGTCCCCAATGGTACGGAGCGCTTTGACTGCCGGAGCATCTCCCTTCCTGATTGCAAATTTATTCGCAACGCGTGCCTGCACCTTCTCGCCCATATGGATTTGGCGCACAAACGGCAATAACAAAAATGCGGGGATTCCCCCCGCGATCCCTTTAGGTAACTACTTCGATGATAAATAATCCGATTATTCAATCCTTTTTCATTACAATGCCCCTCAGTTATTTGTATGAGAAATTCCCGACTCTCCCTTGCCGACTCGCTGATCTCCGTCTGGCACGTTAATTTAATCGCCGTTCTGCAATCTATGAAAGAGAGAGGGGCCATATATACATATATATACACATATATGTGTGTGTGTGTGTATATCGCCGAGCAAGAGCGATGAGACTTCGTCCAAGTTCTCCGCTCAATGTGCTGTAGGTAAACTGTACATTGAAATGAGATTAGTCCGGTTTTCCTGCGAAGCGAATTGCCCGTCGCATTCCATCGCGTGTGTATCGCCGACGATCAGCACAGCACACACGAACCAGTAACAGTATTAAGCGGAGTTGAACAACTATAGTCGTTGTGTGTTCCCCTCTTTGAGTGTGTCGATACATATGGCCCGAACGGGAACGATCCCGGTAACATTGTAGAGCATCAAGTGAACTTTGTATTATGGGCACATCCCAGAAGATATGTGGCATTCGGTGCGCAAGTATAGGGGGTTACTGTCGGTTTCTCAGTCGAGACTCTCTCGGTGCATTCATGCCATCGAAAGCTCTCGTGTTGCACCGAGCCGACATACAGCGATCATCGACAGCCAGTTTGTGCTACTCGTAAGCCCTACGTGCCGTCGGATAACGTGGCCAATTGGCCAATCTCCCTTCGATACACACACACATGGACACATGCATACACTGATATCCATACATACTGCTGCGATGTCCCGCATAGCTCTCGGCCCGATGGAGTTTGTTTGCTCGTTTTGTACGCTTGAAAAAAAAAGCTGAAAAAAACTTCAACTACTGTTGAAAAAAAGGGGAAAATAAAAGAACCAAACGTATCTGGTAGGAACGACAGACCATAGTGGACATTGGTAAACGAAAATAGCTCTCGAATTGACCGAAAAACGCGGATGTCTAGTCCGCGGGGTCCAATTGCCGAACAATTACGCGGAGCATCGGTAGGAAACGTTCGGAATAGCGAAAGAGCATTACCAGCTCGAATCCACTTCCAATATCTCCCTGTGTGCATCCCTGCTTTATATACACAGGTGTATACGTATATGTATATGTGGACCAGCAAACGATGTAATACACGTTCTCCAACCTTCCGTGGAGCTTTTATTGGCACATGTAACGCATTGAACTCTCGATTTAAACTATTTCTCGTTTAATACTTTTGCCAGAAACGGCGGAGACCGAGAGCTCCGTGTGGGTGTCGGAAACAGTGTGGGTGTCGTCCAGAGGCGAGACTGACGCTGAGTAGGTGCGCTTGCACGTGGGAGAGTGGTTTATCTATGATACGTCACGCGGTCGCGAGACTCGCGAGCCTGTGTTCGGGGAAATTAGTATTGAGGTATCGAACGAGAAAAACGTGATTTAAGCCAAAACGTGAAAGCATGATCCAAGGTACTCCGGCAATTTGTAGCGAAAAAATGCAACGGTCCAAAAAAATCTCACACACATGATTTACTCCCGACCGCCCGCTAGGGCAAAAAGACGGGAGTTATGCGTTTCACTGCAATCGGAACGACAAAAAATGACTTAGGGGAAAAGTGATGAATATGGCCCACCTCGATTAACACGTAAATCAATGATATATGGACCGGGCCGTATTCCCCACTATTACCATAACAGATTTTGGTATACTAAAACTTCATAGCCTCATCTATGTTTGTGACAATACATTTATAAGCAGAGGTATGAAATCAAGGTAATAAATTACAATCATAAATTATGCCACATACTTCACGCCGCCGCAGAGACAGTGCCGAGTTTCCAATGCTCAATGAGAAGCCCGGAAATGTTATTTATTTATAATCCTAGCGTTTTTTCCTCGCTTTTTTCGTTCTGTACACAAGCGGCGCATTCGACAATCGTAGCATTTTTTAAAACCCTTTAAATTTGCACCGACCCTTCTTATTTTTTTGTTGTGGACTCCTTTTCCCGTCGGGAATAAGATATTACCTCGGGAAGTTGCGATGATAGAGTAAAATATAACGGTGAATTACCATCGTCATCGGTGCATGCTACGCGAAGATACCGGATAATCCTCGCAATGAGAAAGAAGGATCTCTATAAGACTGTGTAGAAGATATATACAAGTATAACGATAACGCGCTTAATCCCGCGAGAACCAAAGAATCCCGACTCTCGGGTTATGCCGTGCGCTCCGGTTCTCTCTCGGCGTCTGGGCCCGGGACGATTTTCCGTCTGCTCTGACCCGCTGGCCCTTGCCGACCGAGAACGCAGCCAGCGGCAACACAGCATTCCTGAACTATCCACTTTAAGTCTCAATTGGTTCGTTGCTTATCCTGCTGCTGCTGCTGCTGCCGTTGCTGCTGCTGCTACTCTGCCAGCAGTTCCCAGGGCTTTAGACAACCCGACTGCCCGAGGCTCGTTGACTCCGCAGGCGTGCTTATAACTCCAAGTGCCTTTTCATCCTTCTCGTTATAAAAACGTTGTTTCCGGAATTCAAAAAATAAAATGAAAAATAAATCTAGCTTTCCGCTTCTTTCGCGTTTTAATACTCCGAAAAAAGAAAATATATTCTGCAGATTAAAACTTGGAATCTTCACGATTTATCCTTGGCCAATGATGAGGCTCATATACATATTTTTTTTCTTATAAACATGGCTGCAATTTCTTCTTCATTAAAAAATGATAACCATTAAATACACGAAAAAAATACATATAAACTACGTGCAAAATACATGTAATCTATTTTTGTCAGAAAGTTACACGCAATGTGTTAATATATATCTGCGATATACCTCAAATTTTCATATTATGTACATGAAAGTCGCACAAACGTCAAAACGTTTGGTATGTCGGATGCGTTTAGTGTACATTTTTCGTTTCGATCGCAATCCGCCGAATTTAGGAATCCGTGCGATTAACCAGCTTGATCCATGAAAAAGTTCATCCACCTTCATGATCCGCGCTTCTCAGTCTAAAATACCAATTTACCGATTTGCCCCACCGTGTCCCCCGAAACTAGTAATTGCCGTATTCGCAGCTCAGGTTCGCCGATCCGTCTTCCGGTTTCGCGGCGAACTCGCCTCGATCCTCGTCAACGCTACGTGTAACCCACGCGAATTTCCGCCTCCGTACGGTTCTTCCAATATCGCATGTATCATTCGCGTACGCGAAGTCTGTGGTGTGCAGCAACGTCTACACCGGGCCAGGCTCGGCCCGTCGGCCGGGGGTTGAAACGAGAGACGACCCGGAGGAAAACGTACCGCACAGGTTGAGGCATTGCCCAGGCAAACTCGACTCTCACTCGCGGAGACCCCACGACGTGCCGCCGTTCCGCGTACGTTTCACCCCCCTCGGCCGTCGCTCCCTTTGCCGTACCGAATCTGTTCGTGGATCTGGGCACGGTTACGTCGGGGACTCGCTCGTTGCAGACTCCAACGAGCGGTCCAGTCTCGTACGGAGAGTCACCGCTCGCGATTCAGTAGTCCGCGACCGGAGCACGGTTGCAAATCTCTCGACGTTTCCTGGTGGGAACGAGTCTCGGGGTTTCCCGAGTCGAGAACACACAAACGCAAACACTCAGCCACGAGGACACACAGCGAATGTTGCTCTCCGTCGCTACCACCGCCAGAGAGCCTGGAGCCAACGTTGAGTTACACACATAAACCAAGAGGAGCGCGCACGGAGACTTAACGGTCAGAATGATCCAGTTTCAAAAGCCCGCTCGTACCTCTCCGGTATTCATATCTCGCGCTCCCGGTCATCTTTATTGCAACCACCTCACATATATTATATTTCCCATCCTCTCTTCATTGGTTTCTCTCGAGGAGGAATTAAACGACAAAGCTCGCCAGGTCTCAACCCGAGGCAAGTAGCAGTTTGCTGGCTATTATCCTTTGTTACAATAGAGCGCCGGCCCGCACAGAATTCTCGAGCGTATCCGGTCGTGATTTCCGGGTTTATTAGTCTTCGTCAAATCGAGCCGCTGCGGGGGTGGCTGGGAGGGTGTTTCGTTGATTCTCGAGGCCGCTTGGGAGGCGAGATAGAGATTCCATGGAGCGTTGCACGCGATACTCGTTATCGGGCATGGCTCTTTCTCCCTTTTAACCTTCCGAACGCGCCCGCCGGTGATCTCGCTGCCGCTGCTGTTTAATGGAAATCGCGTTGTTCCATTCGTCTTCGGTGGCGACGGGGCATGCGCTCACCACGCCTGACTTCTCTCCTTCCATGCCACGGACCGACACACGAGTGCGTGATACTCGAGCGTTTTCGCGTGAATAAATGCTGGCGCGGTGCACCGGTCGAGGACTCGAGCTGTACGTTTCTACACATGCATTATTTTTATTTATTTTTTCTTTTTTACAATAGATAGATGTAGGGGAGAGCGGGTCAAAATGGCACAGCGGGGCAAAACGGGATAATGAGACAAAACGCAATTTTCCAATTATTTTTGAATGGTGGCGATAGTAAGATGTGGGGCAAAACGGGTTTGAAAATCCGGATGTATTGTTGGGACAAAATGGGGCATCCAAAAAATGTTGGAAAATTGAGTTTTGCCTTCACTGGCCCGTTTTGCCTCGCTGTGCCATTTTCCTCCGGTCTCCGCTATTATAAGAGAGCTCCTACGAGCTTCGTCCCACTGGAGAGTCGCTGTCGAGGCTACAATTCTGCTATTTGTTTGTTTTTTTAATCTTACATCCGGGATACCGAGAGCTTGATTGCGAGACGGATTTTCGCTAGGCGGAATATATTCATTCTCGATGTGTAAATTTCCATCCGTCGGAGGGATTTTCACGGTTATGCAGATTCGGTTGATTCGTAGGTAGGTAACGGTTGGAAACACGTACGGAAGAGGTATACGGAAATCGTGTGTATAGGAATATAGCAGCAGTCAGGTGGAATCGGAGAGGCGGCAGCGCGGGGCGTGCATCGCTGGCTTCATTCCAAAATCGATGAACTCGCGGCTGGCCTGGCATGAATGAATAAACGAAAAAGAAAAAAAAATCACATAAAATTACTAGGACGGAGATGGAAAGGGAGAAAAAAGTCGGGTCGCCTGCGAGGAAGGGGTAGAGGCGAGGAAGGTTTCCGGCATTTCATTGCGCACAGTAGATCGAAGCTCTCCCGTTCTTGGTTTCTCGCGGTTTACGTCCACCTCGACGCCGCTTCTCTCGCTTAGTTGAAACCGCAATCGGCTTGGCGCCATGGCAAATTAAAGTCCATTGTTCTTCACCGTTCGGACGTGAAACTGCGTACACAGTAGTCGACAAGCTGCGCCGCTATATTCCGTAAAATAAATAAAAAAGAAACGCATTTTAATATCAAGAACGAAGTGGAAAAACAGGCTCCTGAATCATTCATCCCATGACTCACCAACCCGGAAGTTCCTACACTCACGAAGCATACATTATATTTCGGTCCCAGCAATATTGTACCTGCTTGTAAGATCGTCAAGTAGATTCCTACATTCATTTAAATGAAACTCTTTGATTTTGTCTCGATTAAATGAAAGTCTTTATTTCTGTCTCGTTTAAATGAAAGTCTTCGATTTTGTCTCGATTAAATGAAAGTTTTCAATTTTGTCTCGATTAAACGAAAGTCTTCGATTGTGTCTCGATTAAATGAGAGTTTTCGAAGGCTCTCGGTCCCGCTTGTCTTTGTAAAGACACTCACAGACGGAATATTGCAAGTCTACACGGTAAAAAGGATTTACAAGTTTAACAAACCTTTTTTGTTCACAAATTTCCACAATTAATATATTGTTAATATCACAAAAAAATATTCGCAAAATGTCCATACATTTTTGTCAAATGTACAAGATTTTTTTTTTTTTTTTTGTAAAATGAACATGAAAATAATTGTGGACGTTTGTGAAAAGAAACGTTGGTGTCTATTTTACTGTGTAGAAGTCCGGGTTACGATGGGCCGCGGCTGTTTCCGTAAAAAAAAAAAAATGCGAGCGCGCAAACCGTACCAGCCTGCGCGTCATCAATATATCATGAAATCTCCGACTCGGCATCGGAGCGTAACATCTGAAATAATTTGTATCGCAGTGCGTTGGAGGCGTATTACGGTACCTCCTGCACACCCAGCCAGTTTCATTACGTATTCAAGAGATCGTTACGCAAGCCGGTAAGCTCGCCACTGTATTAGGTGTACGATTGCCTCCTCCCCCTTGCATCGGTACTCGCAGCGGAGTGAATTACTCTTGCGATACGCAATACCAATAGCGGGTTACTACTATGATACGCGCTTATGCATTATGCGGAGCGTACAAGAGCGGCGTGCGCGAAACGCTGCGGTGCAAGACACACGATACCGCACAATTAATAATCAATTCGCGAGACGATTAATATGCCGTCGGGCCGAGTATTCCGATGCGGGTGCGCGCGGTCCTCGGTACTGAAATTATGCGCGTACGCGTTTGTGTCTTTCGCGCGCTCCGAGCTTCTCTCGCACCTGAAACTTTTGACAGGTGATATCGCACCGTGCCCGCGGAGACTCGCGGGTTGCGCTGTAATTTCATTACGTTCGACGCACCGACCGGCAGGGAGCAACCAGTAAATCGTAATACCTCCGGGGCTCTTTGCTCTTGAATGTCGTAGCGGCTCCTCCGTACCCATAAGCTCTGCCCGCTCTCTCGCTTTCTCGTATCGCATCTCGCCCAACGTCTCGCGGCCGCTCTTCGGTCATTATCCCGTATAGTGCACGTATTACGCGAAGCAATCAGACGCCACTCTCCCGGGCTCGAGAGCACTCGCTCGTGCTCTGTCTGGAAAGCGTTTCGAGGACCTCGAGGTCGAGGCGCCGCTCGCTATTCACTCTCCTCGCGTGCCTTATATTTATTATTTATTTATTATTTTATTATTTATTTATTATTTATTTATTATTTATTTATTATTTATTTATTATTTATTTATTATTTATTTATTATTTATTTATTATTTATTTATTATTTATGGACTGTCGAGAATCAGAAAGACGTGTCTCACATAACAGTACATGTTAGATGGTGCGAGATACGCCCTTCTGATTCTTCGCAGTCGGTGTCTATGTAAATGTGCGCACATACTCGTGCGGTAGTGCAGAGAATCCTGCGCACGAAGCTTAAGAATTTCGTCACGCCGGATTATGCGTACTTACTTGCAGGATCCTCGTGTATACACGTGTAACTATCGCATATGTTAATGGAGTTGCCGAGAGAGCAAGCCGCGATACAGCCACTGAGCCGCCCTGTCGCGTTGCGGTACATTGTGCACGGCGTTCCTACACCCGCGTCGTCCCGAACGAGGCTGACGCGGGCGTGGTCCCGATTATTCGATCTCTCGATCGCCCGCGACTCCCCGGGGCGAATTTGGTCGACGAGCTCGAAGCTAACGGTTTTCTTTCTCTTCGTCGATCGTGCGTCGCTTCGATAGCCGTCTCTCCGTTTTGTCCGAAGATTTTTTTAATGGCAACAATTTCGCCGATCCGTTTCGATTGCACGATCGAAGCAACTGTACGACCGTAAGGTAAACGCGCCAATGACTGGACACGTCCCGGTTACCGGGCAAGTAGCCTGCAGACTTGAGTTTATAACAAATATAATGGTCGAAAATGGGAGTTACTGTTAAAATGGATTCTACAATCAGTGATTGATATAGGGTAAAAGTAGTGAACATGGCCGACCTCGATTAACACGTAAATCAATGATATATGGACCGATCCATATTCCCCACTTTTACCCTACATGCAAAAGGTCGCCATAGATCATACGTAAACAATGATTTAATTATTGCAATTGCTTAAACAATAGTGGATGTTTGAATCCGTACACTGGTTACGCTGAATCGTGAATCAACAGATCCAGTATTTTGGGGGGTTATTCTCGAGTCACTCGTTTGCAAAACGTATACGTTCGCTGAATGTTGCTGAATTCATTCAGTTGTCTATACGCGTACAGTGACAGAGCGTAAACGTTTTGCAAACGATTGAGTCGAGAATAACCACCGAAGACACCGGGTAAGGCCTGAAAGGAGTTATATTAGCTGGGTTTGCAGCATATCTCATGTGTGAATATGAATATACATGTTTTATTGGGTGAATCAATAAAATACCCCGTTTTGTATGTATACATTTGTATCTTTCAGTGTTTTTGTGATTTTTGTTTCATATCGCAAAAGTATTTAATGGATGGGTTTCAAAAACTAGCAACTTTCACCATTAGATTAGTTACCGTCACTTTATCAAAACGATCAATGTATGATAGCGAAAAATCGGTTCGAAGACAAATGTCGTCTTCAATGTCCAATCATTGGCACGTTTAACTTTCAGCTGCGCGAAGAGGTCGATTCCTTGACTTGGTTACCTTATTCCACATTTTTTGGTATAGAAGTATGTTTTCCGATCGGCGAAGCTCCAGCGCGATGCTTCGAAAGCGCGGAAGTCTCACGGGATTCGGTCATTATTATTATAAATTAATTTTTAAAAATAGATCGAATAATAAAAATAGTCGTCAGTAATTTTATAGCATTCTTGATAGGAATTTTAGATCATTAAATCAGGACCTAAAAAGTCCAAACTGGGCCCCGATTCAACGCTCCAAAAAATTTCTACTACTTGTAAAACCAGTACTCGTAGTCTGACGTTCTAAAGTTTCCACCTATTTTTGATCGAATTTTCACTTTGCATCTGAGGTAGTAAGATTCTCCCTCGGGTGGCCGCCATTGGCCGACTACCCTCTGCATCCAGTTCTTAGACGTATACCGCGTATTTCAATATATTCCAAAGTCCACACTGTACACCCCCGACGATTCGTCTCCCGGAAGATGCGTTCGGCGAAATCCTCTCGGGCTTGCGCATCTCTGCCGTATCGTGACTTGTCCTCGAGCAATATTCTCTCCTCGGGGTTTACATTGAACCGCTTCCCTTTCTTCTCGTCCCTCGTCTTCCCTTCTTGCTCGGAGCACCACGAGCATGCCAACTTCTCGCTGCGGGGTTGCAGCTGGTTCCGGGCTCCGGAGAGTACCATCCCGACGATACGGAAGTTATGAGAGGTAGTCGTCGCGGAGAGACGGGGAGGATGGTTAGAGCCGAAGGAGCAACTGTGCTCCAAAGATAGTTCGAGGACACACCGTCATCCTTGTACCTATACCGTGCTGTTGGTACGCCGCGCTCCGAGGGATATTAGTGACTGTATTACGCCGTTTGTTGGGTCTCCCGTTTGCCCCTGGTGTTACCCAGAGAACCGAGCTAACTACTGTAAGTTATGCTTTAAACTCACCACCGAAATATCCAGAATCCAATGACGCCCGCTGAATCCCGAGTTTTCGTGTATCGAAACTATTCGCGAACCAAACTGTTTGCATAGGTTGAACTACAAAGTGAGCCGACCCGGTGAATCCTCACTGAAGTTTTGGCGGTGATTTGACTGTGAATTACACCATACAATCGCAGCAAAATAAGGAGGTAAAAGCTTCTTTTCTTCCAACTTGACGATGTCTCCAGTAAGGATGAGCGATCCACAAACCCGTATCGGTGTGTGGTCTCGATAAAGGAAGTTCATAGTACTTCGACAGGTCCGGGTAACGTACCTATCCCATCGTCAAAGTATATAACTACTTTTCTCCAGAGCGGGAGCCACAGATGATGAATGCAGAGGACGCAAGGATGCACCAGCCGTTGCATCGGCAGTGGACATATGGAGCGCGATAGCCTCGGGGGTTGCGAGGTGGGACGAAAGAAAGCAAGCAAATAAGAATGAGAGGCGGTCGTCGTAGACCCAGCCGTAGAGGCCCGGACGATATATGCTTTGTGCGGATTCGGCATAGGAACTGGAAGCACAGCTAGTGGGTTTCACTACCACCGGAGAGCTGCGGAGCGCAAACTTGAACAATATCTCTCAAGACGCTGCTGCTGCCGTTCGTTCGCCGGCTCGCCCGCGGGCACTGCTAGGCTCGCGAAACTTCCAGCATTGCTCGTGGGCCGTCGCTGTACGAGCTACATATCTGTACCTCGCTGCTCGAGAGAGCCCGAAGAGAGACCACCCGAAGCGCAGGAAAACGAGTGAGGACCGTCCGAGTTTTCCGCGTTACCGGAGAAACTTTCACATATTCCACACTTCACTCGACTGCTGTGCCTCGTACTCCGTCTCTCCGCGTTTGCACATTTATATTCTCGCGCAGGAAAAAAAACGAGGAGAAGAGAAGCTTGGCGGAGTTCGTTGCCTAACTTGCCGCGCTAGTTTTAGCCGGACTCGACCCACACGATGCCGCAACGCACGGTTCGCAAGCACTTTGATGTTTTTGCGTATTGGTCTTCACCCGGCATATGACCGGAAACGGTCTATCGTTTAAACAGGCCTTTTTTTTGTCCGTGCAATTTTTTTTAAATTTGATTACATGCCTGCGAAAGTTCGTTAAGGAGGACCGTGGAGAACCATTGCCTTCCTCGAGAAGACAGAAAAGTTGCTTCGTTATTATTACAGTCGGCAACTTCTCTCCGCCTTGTTACAGCGTGGATCTCGTTGGGTGCCCTTCGCAGCGCACCCATTAAATTGGGGCTGCAGATCCGGCAGGAACATCCGGCCAGAAATAAGCAGGAATAATCGCACGCTATAGCGAACTCGCCGGTGAACTTTGACTTATTGGTAGTTTCCCGGATCTGTAATAGCGTTTGATAATTTTCGAGAAATTTTCCAAGTATCATCGAACAATAGTAATCCTATTACTCGCTCGTTAGGCGATATTTAAAAACTTTGTTTTGGTGGAAAGTTGCGGCGAAATTTGTTGTTTAAATAGTGCAGTGATTGCGGGAGCGCTCGGTTTTTCCCTCAAATTACATCGTCCGGAGGTCACAGGGAAGTGTGTTGAAAGTTGGCTGAAGAACGCGATGATTAGAGGGAGCCGCGGGAGAAAGGGGAAGCAGGACCGTGGAGAACGACAACGGGCCAAAAGTCACGGCCCCGTTTACTTGGCGTTGTCCAATGCACGTATAGCTCTTATACACACGAGGAACTTGCGGGATTGTGTAAACTCGTGTGCCCTCGCTAGGCGAGCACAGCACGTGCTTCCCGTTAAATTTATGAACGATCGATGCCGCTCGGGCGACCCAACAGCGAGCCACCGGCAAGAGCAGCAGTCGACCACCACGTTTTTCCTAACGAGAGAGACCCGCGAAATGGGCTGCGTATATGAGTGTGTATGTGTGTGTGCTTATGCGACCAGAGTAAATTTGCCGCCCGGACGACGTACAAAAACAATGATGGTTAAATAAACGAATTTTTACTCGTTAAAATTCCTGCCTCGGCCCGAGCGAAGTGAGAGCCGGGGCTCGTCGCGCTCGACAAAATTTCGTCGTTTATTCAACTCTCGGAATCACTGGAATTTGTAATTGTAACCATTTTTTTGCAAGTGCGCGCTCAAGAACCAATTAGGATGGGTAATGGGTAAATCTTGTTTTTTCCCGTTTAAAATGTTGAGTTTCCATTTCAAATGTTGAGCTAGGAGCAAAAAAAAAGTGCCAGGTTCGTGAAGTTCGGGGGACAGCACGTCAATCATAGCCCCGAAGCGGGGAATGAAAATATTCAAATTTATGACGAATTTTTGTGGAAAATTTTGCGATTTTTTGTATTTTCAGAAAGACATGTCCTTGCTTCCCGTACCTCGAAAAATTTCAAGTGCCTAGTCGGGTCTTATCGAAGAAAATACACAACGAAGAAAAAGTGTTCTCATTATTGATTCCGGCGCGACTGTAGTTCTTCGAGGCACGCAAATAATCGAAACATTCGATATTCTCAAGTTTGCTTTTTCTTAACACAGATTTTTTAAAATATTTTTATCAGAACTCCCGGAAAAAGTCTGCCTTTAATTATTATATTGATCGGTTCAGCGCCGTGGGCAGTGTCGAAGAGTGCCTTTCACGGCTCCATGAATTCCTGCCAATTAGACCGTGGAGAACCATCACGAATCCACGAAGTCTCTCTCGTCCTTACAAAAAACTTTCGTTACCAAAAATTTAATTTATTCGCGCCCGTACCTAATTTTTTTCTTCCTCCACATTTTCTCTCATTCGTACAGAGCCAAGACATTTAATTAACGAATACTATTTTAAAGAAATACGAGAAATCGTGATTGCCTTCATTGTTATCGCTCGAAGAGTCTTTTTTAATTGCCGTAGAAGGGATTGCATAATTGACACGGCAGCATTACGCTCGTGCCGCCCGACTACCGATAGTTCTCGCTTCGCCGGCTCGGACTTCCGGTGTTCGCGCGTGCGACATCTTAAATTGGCTGCTCTCGGAGCGCCCGCCCGGCGACGCCAACTTTTCTGTCTTCGTGTAAGAAGGAGCGAGACCGACTGCGGAGCCAGCGTTCTTATTACCCACTTGCAATCCCTTTTCCCACGGCTGCTGGCTCACCAGCCACCCGCTCGAATCTCATCATCTCTCCTCAACACGGCGAATCTTCCAGTGTATACTTGCTGAAGTCACTGTGAAACTTCTCCGCCAACGAAGTCCCTCCCTCCGCTTATGCTTCTGCCTGTCCTCTCAGGCTCTCTGCTCATCGGCCGTAATGTCTTCCTTCTCATAATCCGAAGAAAATTCTAGTGATTATAACAACTCGGTATGATTAAAGTTTTCCTTCATGAATTTCTTTCTCGAACATTAATTGTCTCTGGAAGCGCAAGCTACACAGTTTTCATTCCACCATCCGGAGCTCCGGAAATTTATTTATTTAAATCAAATAAATATATTACTTAAACCAAATTAACGGTGGCCGTCAAATAATTTTTTTCTGATTGCAAGGTAGAATCCACCGAGAAAAAAAAATTGGTTGGAGTAGCCAAAAGTTGAGGTGACATACGTTCAAAGCTATTATTTCTTTGGTATAAATAAAGCATTGTTTTATTAAACGATTATTTGCTTCAATGTATTCCAAACTTGTCCGTTAAAACAAACATTTTCGTTTCACCAACATAAATACAGTTTTAAACGTATGTCACCGCGCATTTGCTTAATCCAACAATTTTTTTTTCAGTGCAGGTCTGGTCAGCGGTTCCCGGCACTGGCGCTGGACCGCGCCAAGCCCGGGAGTCTGGAGAGTATTGCGCCAGTGCTGGGCTCTAACAACCAGCCGGATCGAACCCTACCTAGGCACGCTCGCAGTAAACCTGGTTCGATCGTGTTTTCGGATGATGTTCCCTCGCCTTTCTGACTCTTCGTGCCGTTTCCCTAAACGCCCGAGCGCAAGAGCGAACACGGCCGAGGTTCCGTGTTACGTGTTCGAATCGTCTCGGGTCGCCCTATTGAAATTTTATTCGCGTCTCCCGTTTTCCAAGCGCGTTTGCCGCGAGCAAGAAATCGACGATGCATGGAAGTACGGGTAGGATAGTAAAAGACGGATATAAACCGGAGGCTGTCGTCGAAGCTCGCAGCGTCTGAGGTTCGTCGGCACGACGGGAGGGAGACGGGGGGGGGGAAGCGGAATCGCAAGTTCCACGGGGCGTTCAGGAAATCCGAGTGTAAGTCGCGATCCCGAAGGAAAGCTCCCGTCGCACGCGTCCCGTTCTCGTTTTCTTATCCGCGGCACGAAATCACCGGTACAGCTACGGTTCGCTCTCACTCTCCGCGGAACACCCACGCTTTTCCACGCTCAACGACAGTTATGGGTGTAAACAGGCATGACGTTGGCTCCGCACGAGAGTCGTTAAGATTCGACCCCCCGGCGAGAGAGAGTGAGCTCTCCTCGCGAGTGCGAGCCCCGTGATACGGAACGGCGTCGAAGAACGAGTTTCGAGGAACGAGAACCACTACTGGACGTCTGGGGAGCAGGTCGTTAGCGTGCATCGGCGGGCTGCAGCGGAAGCATCGGAACAACCGTCTCTGCCAGCATCGTTCCATTGATCGCCCCTTTCCGAGCTGGTCCGTGTTGGGCCGGTTCGTCCACACGCCCTCTCGGAGGTCCTCGAACTCCTGTACTTCGTGGTTCTAATCGTTGAATTGACGAGGTGATCAAAAAAATGATTGGGGCTCAGGCTGGGTTTGACGACTTGCGAGGCGTTGGGCCAAGTTTGGGTTCCAGACCCAAAAGACCGCCGAAGCTCAATGAGACACGGGACCAGCAGTGGTCGACGCTGTGCCAACACTGGAACTGTGTAGCATTCCTACTAGGATTGGCTCGATGTTAGAACTGCACCTGCGTAATGACTGTGGCCCAGTTCCGACTTCAACGACGGTTCGGTCTTGGTGAAATTCGCCGGCCAGCGTCGGCACGAAGTTGCAAACCCACCGGGAGTCTTCGCGATCGTCCTCTATAGATTCCTCTTCGTGCACCACAGAGTTGATTCATCAAAGTTTCGACGGACCGAAGTTAGGAGACAAGTTTCATTGGGTCTAACTTTATTTCCATTGATGTGCATTGAAGTAAATACATGCATTGATCGTATTAAACCATGATTCACGTTCGGACTGACACGGAGCTTGGTGTATCCGGCTCGTTTCATCATTGTCTCTTCCGCGACCACTTTGACAATCTTTGAAACTATAGGGTTTCTCTTTCGGGACCATAATTCCGGTGGTCGAGGTAGCCCCGTCTCTCACCCTAACCGTTGTGGATTCCCTTCGTGAGGCGCTTATCCGTCCTTCAATGGTTAGACGACCAACTTCTTCCGACATTGTGTCCGAGCTTTGAGGGGAAGGAGAGGATTCACCGAACTCCAATGTACTATCTTGCTCCTGGGAAGATCCTTTGATGTACGGCAAAGTCGTGTATCTCGGCTCCGCCGGCTTCGTTCAATTATATTCTCCGGCCACCGGAGAACCAGGCCACGGGACGAGGAGGGGGCAAAGAGAAGACCGGCCGTAACAGGGGCACATCATCGTTTTCCCGCAAACCTGGAAAGTCACATGCCGCAGCTGGGTGATGGTACCAAAGCTGCTTTCACAGCGCAACACCATTTAGTTTCTTTCATACCGGTGTCGGAACTTATTCCGTATAACGAAATTCGGCGTTTTCGTCTTTCTTGTGCGACGTACGGTAGTCAACGTCATTTCCAGATCCCACCGACTCTATCCTCTCGTCTCCGCTGTATTTATAAATACCACAAAGGATACCGGGGCGGCAGCTGAAGATACGGTGGAAATATCGTGAGCATTTAAAGATGAAAGCAACACAAACGTTGGGATTTTACCGAAGTGCATTTCGGTCGAGACTGTGGATTATCGTTCGCTCGTCGGCTTAGTTTTCTCACGAGTTACGTGCGCGTTGGCTCGTCTTCATCGTGAGAGATTATCAGATAACGGAGAGGTAATCTAGTGAAATTTGGCGCGTCACTCGGATATTTGCTAGTGGCGCCTCCTGTCAACAAACTACTAGATATAATGAGAATTTTTATACGTTTCGCATTTTACGGTAAAAATTTTCATTAGTTTTCGTAATTTGCGAGAGGTGGCGATGCGGTCTCTGACTAACCAGAAAATTATGGTAGTTTTTCACAGATATATGGTAAATTCTAACGGATCCTTCTCTCCGTGTTCGAATGCGCGGTACGATAAACGAGCTTCTTTTTTACTAGGTACGAAGCAAATTCGCGCGAGGCTTTCCGGACGGTGCTCACGTTTCTCGCTTCTCGTCTCTTACTCATACTCTCCCCGTCGCTCCTGCTCTTCCCCTCGCAATAACGTAGCGCAAATGAATAATTTAGCGTCCGCGTCCGGTCGTTATCCGGTCCGGGGTTAGAATGTTGATAACCCCGGCCCGCCGGAGGAACGGAGTGCAAGCTTGCCTGTGTACGGGACTTATCTCGGATCTGTCCAACTTACTCTCGCACGCCGTGCCGCCTCGGCAGCAGCAGAAGCAGCAGCAGCTTGATGTCCCAGTTCAGGGGAGCCAGTGGCACGTTGCTCTCCGCCGCTTCGGACCGAAAGATTAGATACGCCGTTGCAGCTGAGAACGAGGGGAATGAGGATTCGGCGCGCGTCTCACGGTAGGATCGGGAGGATTAAAAAATAAACTCAGAAAAGATATTTCAAAAATTAATAAAAACATTCATATTAATTCATGGAACATAAATATATTATAATATGATATAATATAATATAATATAATATAATATAATATAATATAATATAATATAATATAATATACTAATAGATTCGTAAAAAAGTTGGTACGCAAAGCAATCGCTCGGGCAGCCTGCGGGAAAGCTATGTAATAAAAGTCTTCTCTAGTGTTGACAAAAGAACCATGAAATTTTAACGTTTCACTGCGACGAAATAACAAACGACGGAAGAGTAAACACGGTCGAGGTAGTTGAAGATTTTCTTGGATGAAGCTTCTGCAAATCCTTGGCCCGCTTGGAACAAAATTTATTACGAGAAAAAGAAGTTCGCCGCTAGGTTTATTACTGAGAACATTTTATACCGGACGTGTTTACTTGCGACCCTTTCAATCTCAGACCGTTCGCTCCTCGGTGTTTTCCCCTGGGTTTTTATCGTTCCTAGAGTAGCTCCGAGGATTTGTCTCTCGCAATTTCTTCTGTCGCCTCGGAGGAACAGCTAGAAGGGATTAGCGATGTTACGGAAAAAGTGTAAGACTCCGCTGCGCGAGCTTCGGGAAACTGATGCACCGAATCGGCGTAAAACGTGGCGTCTCGATCGTCGCAATGTTTTTTCCTCGCGGACCTTAATGCACCGAGGAGTGATGCTTTTTGTCAACGAACCGCGGATTGTAACCCTCGCGTGTCGTAAAAGCGTGCATCTTGCTCTCCGGCTGTGCTCCAGAAAACAACCGCGATTTTAACGATCGTTAACGGCTCACGAGCGACCGAGAAATTTCTCATTACGAGATTGTAAAAAAAAAAAAATCTTAACGACGGACTCCCGTTGGCAAATAATGCGATGCTTCGACCAAGGACCACTCGGTCTATTTTCAATAATTTCCTCAATTATTTCCCTGCGATGGTAAACTACACAAAAGCCGGATCGCAGGCTCTCTTTATCATCTATTGGAAAATAACAATTGCAGTTCTTCATTTTTTTATTATTTTATTTTTTATTATTTACCCAGGACCGAGAAATCAGAATTTACGGTTGCGTGGATTCTTCTCTTATAGGTCACGTTCGTCGATACCGAACAAAGCTTCCCGCCGGGGTTCGCGATTTCAAAGTTTAAAGAAAAACTACCAATCGAAACGATGCCGGAGGGTTTTTACATAGCTCTATAATTAATACCAACTATAATGCACCGGCGTACGGCACGAGCTTACCTGAAACTTATATGTGCATGCGCGCGATCAACGAAGCTCGACGAGGCATGCGGAATTAATTTCGCGAACGCTCTGGAACGCACTCTCAATAATTTGACGCTCGATTTATTCCGGAATCGGTGGGGTGGCTGACGCGAGGTCGCGAATTCTCACCCGTGCCCCGGAATTCAAACAATGAGATTTTTATTTTTATAAACGATGTGAATCTATTGATCGCGCTCCGACTCACTCGTTCGACCTGCACGACGGCCTCTTTCAACATTCGCTAATCGCTTCGCACAAGCTATTGTGCCTTTAACTCAATAAGAAAAAAACTTTTTATCCGGGTCAATGCCGCAAAGAAAATATATAAATTCTTTGATTTCGAAACGATCGATGTCTATTATAAATTACGGAGATAAGTCGGGTCGGTTATTTTTTCGCTAATAAATTGTTGGGTCGCAAATCACCCACGGTTGATTTTTCGTCACAGTCCTCCAATAGCATGAAAAAAAATCCCAGGACCGAGTATAAAAGTTCTATGAATTCCATTTTTTTAAACCAAAAAATATGAAAAAAATATAATAAAAAAATTCCTACAATTTTTTATATTCCTCCCCGGGGATTTTTTTCACAGACGCCGTCACGAACAGTCAAGCTCGGAGGATTTTCGATACATTTTTTATGACGGCGAAAAAAAATACACGTTTCTCCCCTAGCATCCTTGAAGCCCCTTCCTAGAAAAAAATAAAATAAAAAAGCCTATTTCAGCCTCTAATCTTTTACGTGCCCCTTACGCCGTGTGATATGCGAGCGAGTCACGCACGTATTTCCAACGAGTCGGGAATATTAGAATCCCGTACTCTCGTAGCTCTTTCGCGGTCCGTGTAAATCATAGGCATATATAGAGATAGCGAGCGTGTAACATACCGAGGCGAGAGAACTCGTGCTCGAACGAGGAGAGGATGTACGAGGTCCGAGGCGTCCAATAAATCGAATCCTCGTATACGAGCCCAGTTGCGCTCCCGCGATCTCGCGCGTATTCCCCGTGACTTTGAAACAGATAGCCAATGCACATATATGCCCGTATTCACCATGCCAGTGTACACGATATGACGCTTCGCCCAATGTATATCCGACGCGGTGCAACCTGTGTCTGGCTCGTTCGAGCCGCCGACATTAATCTATCGGCATTAATGTCAAGGTGGCGTTGCCGAGGCACTCGCGGGAGCGTTACTCTCGCGCAATCAACGAGGCGCGAGATAGACGCGCCGCCCGTATGCTCTCGTGAGTGGACCATCAGGTTCAGGTGGAGGTTGTTCGGATTTTTCTGTAGTACCGAAAAACAAAAAAAAAAAAATCCGAAAATCGATTCGATCGACTCCAGGGTTATTCGTTTCTCCTGCTTGCACTTTACAGCCCGCAGCGGGCGGAGGTAAAAGTTTGCTCCTATCGCCCCCACTGCGAGGAACGATTCACTGGCTGCCCTGTGAGTAACGCTTCCGTTAGTTGCAATCCGACACGTCGTAATTAATTCGTTTTCTTCTTACCTCTCTTATTTGCTCTCCGCTCTTCCGGAGTTACGAAGATCGCTAACTAACTCGGGGTGTCTCTTTTCTTTCTGTTTTACAGGTGAGTCTCGGAACTAGTTGACTGCCTCGGTGCATTTCCCGCTGCTGGCTTTGTTCGAGCGATTCGACGGGTCGTCTTCACGGTAAATCGTTTTGCTTGACGAGATATAAGATTATAGATATAACAATAAAATTCATTAATCATAATGATTTAATAATCGTAATATAGTATATATTATTGATATATGCTTTATATTCTTTAAGCTTAATAAACAATTCGGAAAATTCTGAAAAAAGTCTTAAAAATTCAATATTGCATATAAAAATGGTTAAATCAATTGATTTCTTCCTCCATTTTTTCACTTTTTTGGAAAAAATTAGATAAGAATGGAAGATGACGCCGATCCACTCCGGCTCAAATCTTATAATGTTTTACATATGAGACAAGATTTTGCAGAATTTGTTTAGATTTTAAAAATGTGGCGATCAAGAAGTTCATTTTTTGAATAATAAATAATTATAAACAATTTCCAAAAATCTAATAAAAGCATAAGCATGAGAGTTAGTTCAGACGCACAAAAATCGCGGGCTTAATCCAAGATGTGAAGGGTTAGACCCAGATTGAAAATACCTAGTAGGGAATGCCCCATATATAATGCATAATAATATAATATATGTTATTATATTATATTATTATCAATGATAATAATATATACATGTTTATTTATAATTCACAAAACACTTGTTCGCTGAGAACTGCGCAACAAATCTCGGGAGTAGTTATGTTAAATTTATACGAAAGATATTCGTTAGATTCATATTAGAGCGTTGGTACAATCTCTATCTCTGTTTATTATCGCAATATTGTGTTGTATACATTGCACCTCGCAGTGGATACGATAGCGTGTAGCGCTAGATATTATCGTATAGTTACGGTGCAATTCGCGTTGAATCTACACCTATAGTCAATGCGTTATTGCCAGTGGAGCGGTGGAGAAGGAATGGGAGAAATTAATACTGGACTCGAGGTGGCATGGAGAGAGCATCCTCTGTACGTCTTATGGTTTATGATAACAGCACCGTAGTAAGATACGACTCTAACGGATCGTCGGTAATATATTATATCGTGTTTGCAAAGCTGGAGATAATGGCTCAAGTTCGCTCGTTCTCGCGCGTTCCCCCTTGGCTTTCACGATACAGCTGTCTAGCCCTAATGCATACAGTGGCAACGATCAAACTAGCGATAATCTGGCAATATACTTTTTTTTGTCTCGTTTTTCTTCTCGCGCTATTTGCCCATAGAAAAGTTATCAACATTTTTGGCCGATTCAAAAAAATGTTATAGGACTTGAAAAAATAAATCCCATCCACCGAATTCTACAGCTCTCCCAGATTGCTTGAATTATATCGAAAGAATTTTCGTTTGTGGTGGTAGGAAAAATCAGTTAGGATGTTCTCATTTTTTTTTTGTATAGTAATAGTGCATTTATTGACAATATGCTAGATGGTACAATTTTTTGAACATAGCATGAATAACGAACACAGTAAAACAGGTACCAACGTTTCTTATCCATGAACGTCCATAAGTCTTTTCATGTTAATTTTACAAAAAATCTTCTCCGTTTTACTTACCTTTCTTAATGTTACGAATATTTTTTGTAAAATTAACAACAAAATAATTGTGGACGTTTGTGGACAAGAAAAGTTTGTTAAATGTGCAAATATTTTTTCTGTGTAGATTGACATGAGAATACATTGCCAATTGGCCATCGACCTAAGTTTTCCTTCAGCCACTTTTATTTTATTTTATTTTATTTTATTTTATTTTATTTTATTTTATTTTATTTTCATCAAAACTGTAGTGTCCGATATTTTTCATAGGGCAAACAAGCAGAGAGATTTTCTCCGATATCGCACCGGCAACGAAGCGCACTTGAACCAACCCCGCCGCAAGTACCGCGAGACATTTCGAATTCTCGACGTTTCCCCGTTTCGTGATGAACAGCTTCGCGTGAGTCCATCCGGTAGTACTCTTCGTGGTCTCCGGCGATCCTCTCGCGTGCGTGCGCGCATGCGCAATGGTGCCCGATCGCGTAGAATTCACCACGAATTAAAAGTGGCAAAAGCGCGCAAAGTTGCACTCGGTTTATCCCAACCTCGCAGCCGGCGGTCGTGCAACGGGGTCTTCGGCGAAATCCTGATTAATAGCGGGATAATATTGTGCAAACAGGGGGGCAATATCCCTGCAATGTGTCTTCGAGGAAGTGTACTATGAGCCGAGTCTCGCGAAACGGAAGAAATTGCTTTTTGTTACCACGTCCCTAATACCCCTATAGTTTGCGCCGCTGATCGTTCCGTTCGCCGCGAAAATATTCTTACACCCGCGCGAATAACCGAGTGCAATGGACGCTCGCCGCGAAAGAAATCCTCGAATATTTATCGGCGTTAAACACGCTCTCTGCCTCGGCGCTCGGTACCGTCGTCCGGAGGATTCCTCCAGCGGACAAGAGGCTTCGTTTTTTTCGCTCGCTTTCCTCCCCGCGCACACGCGAGGTCCCCGAGAGTTCAAACGGCCCTCGTAAGGAGGCATTAAGTTTCGCGCATCGGCGTGGCTCTTGCGTCACCGCACTCGTCGTTTTGTCATAATCTCGGACGCGCGGGCGGGACAATACGCAATGATGACAAATGCACGGGCGACCGAGGGAGAAACTTATTCCCCGGGGATTTTTGTGTCAGCGATTTTTTTGTGACCCGGTGATGGATGCAATTTTAGTTTGACGTTGATTACTCGGGAACGAGAGAAGGGGTAAAAAAAAACAACAACATTGCAACGAAGCAAAAGCTTCCCTTCGACTTCCCTTCAGCTTCCCTTCGAGGCAAAGCTTCCGCTTAATTTCTTGCGATGACAACGATAAAAATTCTGAGGTGCAACGGAAGTATTGGCGAAGCTCGGCGGGCGATCGGAGCGGTACGAAGTAATCTTGCGGTAACGTCTTGTACATTGCGCGATGAGCCCAGAGCCGGGCAATGAACGATAGGGCAGGCAAAGCCGGAAATTACTCCACCTTTGCCGATACGTCAAGTCGCGGCTTGGGCTTCCACACGCTCTGGCCTCTGCCTCTCGAGAATCCCAACCCTCCGTTCTCCCCGCTATACGAGCGGGCTCGACGATGTTCTCTATATAGCAAGTGCGGACCACCGAACAGGGCTCGACGTCCCCGCGGATATTTTTATTCCATTAACGTCTCTCGACCCTCCCCGGTCGCGCTGCAGCCATAGACTCCTCTCCCGGGGCTTCCCCGAGTTCCGGAGCCATTAATCAACGAGAGAATAAGCTCCAACTCGGTAAACAAACCCACCCCGCGGTCGGAGCTATAGACATTATTTGCTCCTGGCATCGATCCTCATTGTCGCCCAATGCACTTTCCCATTCAATGTGTTGATATAATTATCCCGCAAAATTAATACATCTCGGCGACTGTTGAAAGCAAATGAACGAGTGCAATACGTTAAATTGCTTTCTATCCGTTTTTATCCGAAGGGGAAAAAATACTCATCGTCATAAAAGTGAAATACAATGGGATGTAAAATTCGTGAAAATTTATTGGCTATTTGACACGCGCGCATGCGGAGTGGCTCAAAAAGTTTGGTAATAAACCCTTTTCGCACGATCTCTCCGCATTCGCGCATATATCCAACTTCAATGCACCGGGGACTCGTACACTCCGCACAGCATGTTTTCCGGTTTAATAACCTCCGAGTATCGTCACTGAATATATTTTTATCTCTACCTTCTTTTTATTTATCTTTTTTTTATATATATATTTTTTTTTCTCTCGGGCATAGCGGAATAAATTCTCACCGGGGAACTAATCCAGCTCAACTCCGTACTATAATACTCACGTGTTTTTATCCTCCTCGTAATACGAGCGCAGTCATTCGAACAAGGTAGTTGCGCGCCCATAGCGTGCTGTAAAGTACGAAGATACCAGATCGGATTTTACAAATGTCCGGTGAAAAATTGTACACATTTCCGCGCGTATGACACACGGGAACACAATTAAGTCGCATTTCAATACCCGATTTCCATATTTACCACGTGACTTCAAGCAGCTATTTCAAAGAATATCCTTTTAAGCTTTAATCGAAAAATTGTCGAAAAAATTTGATGCATTTTTTGCAGTGATGCGTCATAATTGAACATTTACGAAATTAATGTAATAATATTTTTCATTATAGCGTAAATAATGAAATATCAAATATTTGGCAAAAGTGACATTTGTTGAACATTTCTATTCGAACAAGTGTCCAGCGGTTGAGAACAATTTTTTGTTATCGAACATATCTTCGGCCTTAGATGCGGTTTATTTGTTAATTGTACCAAAAAATCAATAGTTTGGCAACCAAATAATTACCCAAAGCCTCCTAACCACTAGTTGGATCGGTCAACTAATTATTTTTCCCCGTTCCACCGAGACCGAGCAATCAACGGACGATTGTCTGGTCCACAGTAAGAAAACTCGCCTCTCAAGTGTGCAGTAATCCTGCGTTACAAGAGCTGCCAGTACACGCGATAGTACGACGCGATCTTGTCGGTCGTGTTTCCCGGATTTAGCCGGTAAGCGATCGGTTGTTAGGATCGTGCAAGTCTCGCGATAAGGCCCAAGTATGTTCCATACATCTGGTGTACGTGTGTGCATATCGGGCGCGCACACAGTGTAAACCTTGTTCCGCAACGCTCCGGCATCTCCACCGAGAGTCGCCGTCAGTCCAGTCGGGCTGGTCGCGATCCGTCAGGAGGGTCGCAACAATGCATCCTTGTCGCTGATTAGATGCGGACGGAACGATAGCGGAAGACATTCTCGGGGACCGGACAGTACGGGCGAGCAGCGGCAGAAGCAACAGCAGCGACAGCACCAGAAGCCGAGGTTCAGCAGATTCTGCCGTACAGGCAGGCATAAACCTCACCGTTCGCATCCGGAAACTCCGCAATGCCCGCCGGCTCTACGTCATTCCAGCCATTTGTGATTCACACGACGTTTGCACATCTAAAAAAAATGTCCCGTACAAAACAGGGTGTTTCTCAACAACGGCATTTTTTAAAATTCTCCTCCCACCTTTTTGAAGTATAGATTTTTATCTGAATTTGAACCTGACGAAAAGCGGTCCCTAGCAAACAATTCTAAGTTTTCTATATACGAATTGAAATATAGAAGCCTTTTGTGTTTAATACAAAAAATGACAAAAAGTTGACTTCCTACCCCGTAGAACTATATATCTTGATCGATAAAAAAATCCACCCAAAGGCGGTCGCTGACAATTAAGTTTGAGAGGTGTCGCATTTTTCTTGATTAAAACGTCGAATGCGTTACCTCTTACAATTTTTTGCTAGGTACCGCCTTTCGCGAGGTTCAATTTGAGATCAAAATATGTACTTTAAAAAGGTGGAAGGAAAAATAAGAAAAAATGCCTTTCTTTGAAACACCCTACTACAAAAGTTATCGGTTACAAATGTCCCCGAGTCGTCGTTCCGTCATCTTACAACAAGAATATAAGAAATGTCATTATTTTTTTTTTCTCACGCAAAGAATAAACCTCCGAGAACGAAAACGACACAAAACGCTGCCGTTGGAGTGATTCACGGAGCGCCGAGACGTGCCGAGAACGATTAATCAACCTGCACAGAGGAATGCCGCGTGTCTCCTCCGCGCAGTTATTCCGTCACGAGCAGATCGATTAATTCTCGACGGATATATGTAATTTTCTCAATCGACGCAACGAACGTGGGGACGTAAACGAATAAAGGCCGTCTCACTCTCTATCGTACGGGCTTAAGCGCAATTAACCGTAACAGGATAACAGTTCGATGTGCGAGATGTCGCCGGCCGAGGCGGAACGTATCAATCGACACTCGATACGCGTCAAAGCAAAAGTTCACGGTGTACGCGTCGCTTTTCGACGCTAATCTCCAGTCTAATGAACGCCATCGACTTTCCCTTCTCGCTGGCAAGCCTCGCCACCGGGAGACCGGGCAATCAACGTTCTCTGGTTACTCATTTACCTGTCGGGAATAACGCGTGGAGGCGTGCCGCGTACGGGCAATATACGTAGGGGTGGAGAGAACGAGCGGGAATAGAGGGATTAAAGAGCAATAAAGCATCGGGAATATAAAAAAAAAAGATTAAAAATCGAAAAAAGAAATACGAACGGCGGTGAGAATGATAAAATACCGAGAGAAAAGGAGGATTAAAAATAAATAAAGAGGAGGAAACACGTGGGCAAACGGCGAAGAGGGATCCCGGGCCGCTCTCTCATCCTCTTCTCTTTTTTTTTTCTTTTTTTCGCTTCCTTCCCCTCATACCGGGACAGCCTACGCACTTTAATCGAACCGGCGATGTCTGCTAATAATTAACCGCGCCGCTCTTTTTTTTCACCCTCCCCCTTCGCCGCGTGCCCCGAGCTCTCAGCCGCGCTATAACACACGTCCTTCTTAGCTTTCCCGGCGTGTCGGGACGAAGACAATCTCGATTGCCCCGTGATCGCGCGCGCGAGAGAGCTCCACCTTCGCCGCCACTGCCCGTGCACGTCGGACGTGCCCGGCGCAGATTGAATTTACGAAGCCTTGAAAATAGATAACCACGGACTTATTGCCGGTGGCGAAAGAGCGACGGAGACGGAAACGAATTATTCCCTCGCGCCCCGTCTGCAGTCCTTCGCCCTATCCGCTACCGGGGAGCCCGGTAATCGACTCTGTTCTCGATTCGAGGTCGATGGACGGTTCTTCTATGGCTCCAGTAACCCTAAAACGATCCACGATTTTGCCGACGGAACATTCTTCCTTTTTGTCCCTTCCCTTTGCGTCACGGTTGGTTCTTTCGCTCAGTTTTAAATTTTTTAAACAAATTTCTTGATACGAAATACCGAAGTTTAGTTTTTATAGTATCGAAATGTATGGCTCAAAGGGTTACACACATTCGCAAAGCAAAAAAAAGATCCGTATTTTTCAATCGATATTTCGCATCCTTGACCTTTTCGAACAATTATTGTATGTTTTGGAGTGGGGAAAATCCCTTTTGTATTCTTGACGATGTAAAACATGTTTCCACGATCCGAGAGTCAAATTTTTGTGGGATTACGCTACTTCCATTCCTCGCGTAAGTCATCACACAGTATGTGATGAGAAAGTAAAAAAAAAAAAAAAAAACCAAAATAAAACTAGAAACATAAATCCCAATGAGGATCCACGATGCAAGGATGGGAGTCGTGTATTTGGTCGTGATTTCGGAAGTACACGTGATCTCGTCCAGAAACCGGTGTCTCGATGATGGCCACGGATATATATAACATGCAGACTACCAAGTACTCCGTCTGGCTCCGGCGATATCACACACGGCCGGTCGGAGCCAACCTGGTGTGGAATACGAACTCGAGACAGCGGAGAAGCCGGAGTCTCTCCGAGCAGGCCTCGGCCTGGGACGCACTCGTCAAACCAGTTTTATCGACTACTTCCTTCGGGATGAACGCCGGTCCTGCGGCCGGAGCGAAGGAGAAACAGGTAGGCCGTGGCAATGTAGCGTACGCAGTCATGCTATATACTGGCCATTGCCGCAGCGATCTACCTGCTATAGTGTAATACTATATACAGGAACGCCGTATACTTACTGTACAGGGCATACGCGCCGCGGGGCAATTCGCCGGGCGAAGCACCTTGCACTTCGTTCGTGTGTTGTTCTCCTCGTGCCTTGCGGTGATAGATCGTAGCCCCCGGTACATTTCGTGGTCCCTCGGAGTGAATTAGCCATTCTTCGTGCCTTCGCCTCTCGAAACCCCGCTGCTTCGGTTTTCTTTCACTCTTGCCTCGGAGATGTCCGTGGTCGGTTGGAAGGGCAGAGAAAGGGCCAAAACGGAATCCCGGGGCGAAACGGACCGGTTCTCTTTTTGTGATGAGGGTTTTTTTTATGTCTCGATAAAAATTTGTGAAAACAGTCCGTTTTACCCCCTCTCGTCTGTATTACTGATAGCAGTCCGTTTTGACAATCTCCCCTATATCACTGAAAACAGTTCGTTTTAGCCCGCTTTGCTGACTTTAAGAAAACAACCCATTTTAACCCCTGCTCTGTATTTCTGAAAACTGTCTATTTTGCCCCTCACATCTATATTACCGAAAACTGTTCGTTTTTACCCTCTCCCCTATTGTACAGGAAACAGTTCGTCTTACCTCTCATCTTTATATTACAAAAAACAGTCCATGTCCGTCTATTTTGCCGCGCTTTCCTGTATTACTGAAGACAGTTCGTTTTTCTCCTCTCCCCTATTGGACTGAAAGAGCCCGTTTAACCCTCTTCCCTGTATTACTGAAGACCGTTCGTTCTTACCTCTCCCCTATTTTACCGAAAGCAGTCCGTTTTACCCCTCCCCCTATATTAACATCCTCCCCGGAATCCGGACTATCCCCGAGGCCTCAAGAGGTCCACCGCTCCAATACAGCGTGGATACTCCCTTGGGTACAACCGGGCGCTGTTTGCCGACAGAGGCACGAGAACCGAGCCCGGCCAAAGGAGGAGGTCGGGGTGAAAGTGCAATGTGCGGAAATTTCAGAATTAAAAAAAAGTAAGAAAAAAAAAGACGTGAAAAAGAAAGACGGAAGTAGGCTCTCTTCTTCTTCCACATCGCTCTCACTCTCGAGTACCATCCACTTCGCCACTTTCATTCCTTCGCCCCGTCGCGGTACTCTCCCTCCGGTTTCCTCGCGAGCGTCTTTGCGGAAAGTATTCGCTATTGTCGCCGTGAGAGGTTGCGCGAGTCGGTGGGTCCTCTCTCGATGCCCCGAGGGCCTCGAGAGCGTCGAGGGAGAGGCGAGGTAGGAGGGGATTAAAAATGAGGGTGAACGAAATAAAGGTACACTCGGCCGAGTCCATAAGTCAAATGATACCCGCTTTTACCGTACGGCAGACGTGAAACAAGCAAGAGCGAGCCTCGCGAACAATGCGACTCGCCCGCGCCTTCGACGCTTTTCCTTTATTTTTATTTTTTTTCCTCTTCTTTACGATTCAATGAGGCGATAGCGAGAACGTATAAATATTTCAATTGATTCGCATTATGGCGCGGACGGGGTTGTACGTGGTCGCTCGCGGGACCTTGCAGTCAGTGCGCTCGCGGCGCGTAATTAATGGGTCTATAGAGAGCGCTCTCGGGCGATCACATTTCTGAGAATCCCTCGAAATGCCCGCGTGTCATTTTCTCCCGAGCCTCCCGGGAACGCAATACCCGGAGCTCTTTCAGACTGCCACGGTATTGTCCGCGGTGTTACTCGCTTGTGCAAGATATCATGCCGGCTATAAACATTCGCGATCGCGGACCGGCGCTTTTTTTTCTCGTTCTCGAGAGCGCCACAATCGATTGCGCAAGATCGGCGAGGCGTTCGATCACCGGTACGGCGCACCGACTGCCAATCAACCGATCGGCGAGAGCCGACTCCACGCGTAACTACACGCTGTGCCGTCGCGCTCTTCGGCATTCGTCATCGGTTAGATATCGAAGAGTCGCACAATGGACCACTTTAACCCACTTTTCTCCGCACAAAAAGCAAAAAAGGCTTCACGCTAAACGGAACTCCGGCTCAGTTCTGCGGTCTGCATACGCTTAAGAGTTTGTTAATTCGCTTTCTCTCGACCCTCGCTCGATACACCTGACAAAGAACCTGCCCACTCGATTCCTGCCCGAGTCCCGCGTTGATGCGAGGAGGAGGATCCCCGTCCCGATAGTTATCGCGAGCCAATTCGATCGAGAAATGAGATTTAATGAAACTTAATAGTGGGATACAATTAAACATCGGCCGTTCGACCTTGGGCCCCCGATGAGATTCCTTTTAATTTGGTCCGTCGAGCTGAATCGCGTCTTTATCGTATTATCAATAACGCGTTCCGATGTGTTGCCCGTGCGAGACGCGCCATCCGAGCGTGGACAACCGGAGTGCATTATACACATGGTGCGCACAGTGTATAAAGCGCGCAGGTTGGGCCGCTCGCGTGTGTCGATGTACGCCCGGTCACGTACGACTGTCCGTCCAGCCAGCTCGTATGCCGATCGCACACGCTGAGGGACTTTGGTATATCTGCTTTTGTAAAGTCCCCGGACTGGTGCACGAGGACGACGATCGTGATGCGAGTCGATCGCGACGCGATCATCCAAGCAGATTAATAAGCTGCTGGCGCATGACGCCAGCTGAAACTCTCACTCTCTAGCGTTATAATATCTTATAGTGTACGCATATGCTTATCGGCAGCTGAGAACCAGAAGGACGTATCTTGCACCGTTTAACATGCAAAACGCCGCCCAAATACGCCCTTATCGTTCTCAGCTGCCGATGTGTATATACATATTTATCTGTGGCTCTCTTCATGCGTTCTTTGCTCCTTCTCGTACATGTGTGGACGCAGTGCCCGCAAAGCCCCTCGCGCAACCGGCAGCAACAGATACCCGCTGACGTACGTTCGACCAGCCGGTATATGCGCCGGTAAGCGGGGCTCATCCTCGCGCGACTTGTCCTCGCGTTGTGTTACAGCAGCTTCAACTTTCATCCCTGCCACACTCGAGAGACTCCGCGTATGTTTTCTTCTTACTATACCTCTGGGGCTTCGTCGCCCCCTCTCTCCTCGGCTGCTTGCCTCTGCTGTTTTGCCTTTGATTCTTCTGGATCGTTTTTTTTTTTTTTTATACTACGGGTTCGCTGCGGAGCTCGCGAAGCGTGCGATCGGGAGACCGCGAGACGAGATCCACCGACGGCCCCGTCCTCGTCGCGTCGTCTGTTGCACGGTGACTCATTGTCAATGACCGAAACGATTCCAGAGACCGGTTTCGTGACTTTATAAATAGTGAAGGGATATATACACGCGCTCTTTATCGTATGTGTACACACGCGGTACGGGCGCAGACCAGACTCGCTGACTTTGGTATCACTTTGGATAACATGTTTGCCAAATAACCGAGCGAGTTTTACGATATTTTTAACCGTTTGATGGTCCCTGTGACGATTTAAAACGAATGAAATAAATGTTGGGAAAGAGCGGGATGGAATGGTTCATTATAAACGTAAAATCATAAAATGTCATAAAAAGGACTTGTTTCTCCTTGAAATAATAAGAATAAAAAATGAAACAAAAAAGGAGTCGCCTTGACTTTTGCTCGCTGCTCCTGACCATGGGATTCTGCGGCATTTTTAGAACGTGATTTAAAAACAAAAATGTATTCTTAAACGACTTTATGGATACGAGATACGAATCACGATACTTAAATCTGTAAAAGAGGAGATAATTATTTGTTTCACTTAAAAAAAAATTTGAAAATTAGGGTTAGTTATCGGTCGCCGAAGTCCGTGCATAACAGTGTAACTGAGACACTTTTTGAGAGCACACAAAAAAAAAAAAAATTATTTGACGACCACCGTTTATTTAATTTAAGTCAATTATTTATTGGTTTAAATAAATATTTATTTAAATTAAGTAAATAGTTACTTAAATGAAATAAATATTTATTTAAATCAAATAAATATTTTACTTAAACCAAACAAACGGTGGCCGTCGAATAATTTTTTTTCTGGGTTTAGCAAACTAACGTTGGAAAAAAGTACTTGACTCTGTTAAAAATAAACGATTTTTGCAGCAACGCTGATAATCGTCTCGACTCAAGCCCCGTGCACGTGAAGTGTTTCGTCTATTCAGCGTGGCGAATAGCCGCATAAACGATGCACTTTGAGTAATTCCGACAATATTTTTAGCGGCCACTGAAATGACTGCGAGCGTCAGTGTCGGGAGGGAAATCGAGAAAAAGAGATCTTGGCCACCTGGCGCCACCCTCACTTTCTTACGTCTTTCTCCTCCATTATTTTCTAACGCGCACCGTCGCCGCCACTAGCATCAGACTGTTCCAATTCCGAGACGACAGGAGCTTACTTAAACCGGGTGTGGATGCGATATAACGATTTCTTTTTCTTGGAAGCCCAGCGGAAAGCGTTGCTCGCGGGTCTACGGCGAACACCGCATAACGCGCTTGGGAAAACGAAAGAAATGAAGGAAGAGAGTAAGAAGTAGAGGAAGTAGCGGGAAGACGGGCGCCGAGAACATCTCGACGCCGGTGAGTGCGCGGACCTGGGGTACGCCCAGGGCGAGTACTTTTTTTTTTCATCCACTTTTGCGATATACAGCGGCAGCGGTGGTCCCACGTCGGCGTTGATTTTTCTCGAGCCACACAGTCGCGTTATTGGAGTCTCTCTCACACCTTCTGTCTGGGCTATTTATATTTTTCGCTCACGTTCATCTTCTACTTTTGCCGCCATCCCTCGCCGGATATTTTGTCTCCTCTTCCTGTTCCTAATAACGGGAAGCATTCGTTTCTTCCACTTTCATACAACGTCTTACCCTTTTTTTATCATTGCTCGTGCTGTGTGCTTTGAACAGGAGGATGAAATATGTAGTGCAAACGAACAGAACAAGGGTACATACGGCAATCTAACGCTGGGCCTAAGTGAGGTAAACTGTTCAGTTGCGATTTACTGCCAACTTCATGGGGAAAAAAAAATGAAAAAATTTCATCTCTGCTTTTTTATCTCGTGAAAGATTCATGTGGGTATTGCGACTGCGTAGGCGAAGGTATGATGGTAATGCAGGCCAACGTCGGAATCGGCGGTATTAAAATAATAAATTCCGTGGAGCGCGTTGTTTAAAGTGTTTCTTGGGGTACTTTATGGATTATGATGTTTTATCATGGGAGTATTAAGATGTACTCTTGATGTGCGTCACTCTGTTCCCCACCGGTGGAGCACATAATGGTTATGTGAAATACCACAGTCGGTAACAAAACCTGTAATGACCGTGTTTCAAAACGACGAAGGACTGAGGAAAAAGGAAATTGTCTTGCCCCGGGGAATTGGCAGACACGCAGAAAGATAATTTTCTTTCCCTCAGCTGACGGCAATCTCAAAACGATATTCATTGCAGTTTTTGTTACCGGCCGACCGCTGGGCAGATGGAAGGTACTTCCATCGCCTTAAGGAGGTTTGGTGATGAAAACAAATCCAAGATAACAATCTGATATTTTTGTAGCATAGCAAAATGTACGCATAATTCCCAAGCGATTTACAGCGTAGTTTCGGCGATATTAAATTAAAAAATTGTGACATTATGTGTGAAAATAGAAAAGTGTACACAATGTTTTACTATGTACGTTTTGCATAAATTATTTACATATGTTAGATCCAAGATATCATCATAATAAACATACTTTGTGTTCGCCAAAGTTTTCCGAATTTGACTATAGATGAAAATTGGAAAGGTTACCGCAGATTTGTTATAAATATCAATAATAGTTTGAGGAACGTATGATGTGGCTAGCGTGCCCGCTCGCTCACTCGCCACCTGTCTCTTACCGCGCAGCACAATAGTGCCGATCTCATTGTTTCGTCTGGCACATTCTACATCTCTACCAGTCATAACTCTACCAGAAAACATCTCTACCATATTACAACTGTAATGTATTAGAACTCTACCAAATTCTCTACCAGAAAGTAAAAAAACTACTAGAATCAACACAAAACTCTACCGGCCTTAAAATAAAACTTTACCGAAATTGCAATAAAAACTCTACCGGAATCCAAGAATATCGTCTAGCCTTGTATTCCGGTAGAGTTTTATTTAAAGTCCGGTAGAGTTTTGTTTTAATTCTGGTAGAGTTTTTTAAACTTTCTGGTAGAGGTTTTGGTACAGTTCTAATACGGTAAAGTTGTAATATGGTAGAGATGTTTTCTGTCATCTCACCCAGCGATTTGCTTGTGAAAACTTAGAATACATCGAACCACCGTGCAACCAACGACCAACACTCATCGTCACTACGCATAAATACCCAACGCACACCATACACGAGACCCTCCAAAAAATGTACAATGAAAACTATACTTAAAAACTAGCTCACTGCCACAAACTTACATACACTAACTCACACTTATACTGTTCTACATAAATCACAGATATCTAGATAAACCAAAGAAACTCTCGAGCTGAAGGACCAAGGTCGATGGCTCGTTAGCAGTAATTTTACCACACATTCATGTAATCACCAAGACATCTGTAACATACTTGAATGATCGAGAACCACTGTAACATCTTGCTAAGAAATTACCTGTACTGTACCACTGTTTTCTGGTAGGTTTGTCAGACCTGTCTTTTTTGGTAAAGTTGTGAGTGGTAGAGATGTAAGTGTGCCTTTCCTCTAAAATTTAGTAAAAAAAATTGTTGAGACGTTTTCGACCATTCCGTCGCCGGCGACAAAGCTGAATCCTCCTTAACAGGAACATAACATTCCACTCGAGAAAAAAATGTGCGCTATGTGCGCCACTTGCCCCTACAGTACTCCCGAGGATATCCCGAGAAACGAAGCTCCTCCGGCAAGACTGTATTAGTTTCGAGTCACGACTCCCAGAGAGACTTATCGCTCTCGGTACGCCTACGTAAGAGGGTCTACCACGTGTAGACCGTAAAACCGCACCGCGATATTGTGTACCATAATTTCATCGATAATTTCACGGGTTATGCCCGCGGGGTCATTACCGGTATTTGGTCGATGACTCGAGCTCTTTCGTTCGGTTTCTCTCCTCTCGTGCACCTCCCCCGTCGTGTACTTCGGCATCGGCGCGAGGAGGGAACCTTGAGATTCCAGTTGCCGCGAGCCTTACCGCGAGAGCTCACGGTGGATTGTACTTTCAGCGCTATACGTCGAATTCCTTCCTTCGCCTCTCCCATATGTTACCGATTCACTATACATATATAAAGTCCACCGCCCCATGTATATAAACATATATATAACAGTGCAGTCTTCGCTGCTGTAATTGCTCTCGATATCGGATACTGGAGAGTCCGAGAATGAGAATGCACGATTTTTTCAAGTCGATTTCTTCCACCCTGTTAATTCCCCGAAGGTTCGACCGCATATGAACGAGGCTCTTCGGGTACATAGAGAAAAAAGAATGAAAATTCTTTCGACTACTAATATCGCGAGTTGGCGTTCTCTGTTATGCAAATAAGTATATTTACGGTTCAAGAGAGAGATAGTTGGAGAGGGACTGAGTCAATAACACCGGTAGGAGAGATGCGGCAGGGAAGATGCTGTGTGGCAACTGATTAAATTCAATCGCGAGAGAGCTCTGGTCTTGTCGTAATAACTCGATATGTAAATCGGTGTCACAGCCCGCGGAGTAGTAACAGCTACGACGTCGGGTATACCGAAGTGTATATACACGAATATACTCGAGCGACGGCGGGAATATACCGCAGAGAGACTGTGTACTGGGAGTCCACGATGCTTCTGGCATTGTTCATCGGGGACGGGAGAGCCGAGGCCAGCGAGCTTTCCGCTTTCCCGGAGCTGCCCTAAAGAGCTTTAATTGGAGCCATGTCGCTTCAAATTACTGTCACCAGCGACGGTCCGGTTATTTTTTGCGTTGCGCGCCAGCTTTGCCAATGTCCGCGCACCCCTTTCATCTTGTGGTTTTTTTTCACTTTTTCTTTATGAACGTGCGATACCCTGTGAAACCGGAGTACGGCCGCGTATCGTCTTAACGTGCGGTTATTTTAGAACGGCGAGTCATTTCCGTAAATCGAATAAAAAATTCGTTCGATAATAAAAAAATGTATTGACGTGTCTTCTGATTCTTACGATTCCATATGCGATCAAAGCAACGACACCAGAACGTTTGAGATTGTATGCTCCTAGGTGGGGTAGGTCTGGTCGGCGGGTAAGGACATGTGACACACACTCGGTCGATTCGATTTAATATATGCTCCTGGGTGCGAGCATATGTGATACAGACTCGGTCGGTAACAAATCGATTTAATATATGCTCTCAGGTGGGGTAGGTCTGGTCGGCGGGTAAGGACATGTGATGCACACTCGGGCGATTCGATTTAATACATGCTCCCAGGTGAGAGCATATGTGATACAGTTTTCATGTGGTACAGACTCGATCGGTAACAATTCGATTTTAATATATTCTACCAGGTGGGAGCATATGTGATACAGTTTTCTTGTGGTACACACTCGGTCTGTAACAATTCGATTTAATACATGCTCCCAGGTAGGAGCATATGTGATACAGTTTTTATGTGATAGACTTGGTTGGTAATAAATCGATTTAATATATGCTCCCAGGTGGGGTAGATCTGGTCGGCGGTTAAGGACATGTGATACTTGATGATTTTTCTATTCTCTTGGCGACTATTGTTATGTCGGGCAAAAGGAAATTAGGTTTTCATGCATCTACATATAGTCTACGAAAACCTTGTTTGCTTTTGTCCGAAATATCATTAGCCACATAGAAAATAGGGACACCGATCTATTACCGACTGAATCTGTATCGTTTCAACTTAACATCTCAGGATAGGCACCAAACCGCGCCAAGCGCCGCAGTCTGGTCAGTCTCGTGCCGGTGCTGGGCCGCGACAACCAACCTGACCAAACCCTATCTGGGTTGTTGTTTCAGTCTCGCATCTTTCAATCTCGACTGTAAGAATTGGAAGTGCAGTCGACACAAACAGCGAGTCGTTTGTGAGTCACCGACACTCTTTTTTTTTCTTTGGCGCAGAAACTCGTGTCTCATCGCTGAGACGAAGGGATTAAAAAAAATATTGTGTTTGCTGATATTTTTGTCCACCGAGGAAGATAATCGAGCCTCGTCTCATGTATCACTCGAGTCTCCCGTTCCTCCGGGGTCTCGCGTTACCCTGGATACATCCCTGGTGTCCGGAGCTGTCGCGAAAGCTTTTCTGTTGGTCACTCCGGTCGAGTGTGTGCCGTGAGACTGAGAGCCGAGGAGTGCATCAACACACATGCGAGTCATTGTGGTTCGCAAAAAGTCCATTAACTGAACGGACGCGCGCAAGTGAGAAGAGAACGCACCGTTAAAATATCTATAACAAAATCTCGCTCGATAAATCTTCGTTAAGATGGGAGAAGAAAAAAGAAAAGTGCATCAGATTAGAGGCTTCGAACCGTCGACTTTAATCAATGATTTCTTTTGTTTCGTCTTACGTGCCTGGGCGAGGGGGGGGGGGGGAGGGGGCGGAAGCGGGAGAACTATATACTCAGTAAGTCTGCGCCGAGTACGTTGGGAATTCGTGCGATACATGTTTCGAGGCTCAAACGCGCCACTATCGTCTCAGATGTCATATTACGCGCTCGAATAATGTTGAACGTGCACGATAGAAAATCGAGACTTCGATCTAATCGCCCTCCCTCTTACGGCCTCGCGGTGGCCTCTTGCGTTACAAACCACATCCGTTCGAGCGCGATTCTTAACTGCGTACAGGACGGTCTATGTATATGTAATACCTTTGGGAGTCCGGACAAGGCATAATTATTATTACCCGAAGCTTCGTTAGTGCTTCTGCTCTTTGCTCTACCCTTGTTGTCCGCGACGCCGGATAACTTTACGCAGAGTCCACTTGGACACCCGTGCAATCTGCGCCAAGGTGCATCAACGTTTGAATAACGCAAACAACGCGCGCAACGGTAACGCGATACCTGCAACCGGTAGCTTGCTCGACCCACGGCACCGTACTCCTCGAGGTTCGAGTTACCTCGGGTAAACCAACACATATTCTGTACAATTCGTCGGAAAAATTCATCTTCCCCCTTTAATTATTTTTGCTTTTGCATCACCTCGAAGATTTGTATCCACTACCACATCCGTCTGAACTGTGATCTCATATCGGAAATATGTCTCTTCTGGTCTGAAAATTTCATTTTTCGACCGGTAGCGACGTCGTTCCGGAAAATCTCATTTTCCGACCGGAAGTGACATCATGCTGGAAACACGACATCTCCGGTTTGAAAATCTCATTTTTCGACTAAAATCGCATCTTTCGACCTTCTTTCGTAGTGACATCGTACTGAAAATTCATCATTTCCGGTTTGAAAATCTCATTATTTTTTTTACGGGAAATATGTCACTTCTTCTTTGAAACTCTCATTTTTAACGACCAAAGTTTCCAAAGAAGTGAAAAAAAAAAATTCTATAATTTTCTTGTTTGCCACGAAAACGATAGAATCTTACGATTCGTGATAAAGCTTCCCAAATGAAGATGCAATACAGATTACAAGCCGGCACATTTGTTCCGTCTCCGCAGGCAATTAGCTCGATGCGAGACTTGCCATTTCGCCTGCTACTGTGTACTCTCGTCGGCACTTTGCTCGTAATACTGCAATTTTATCGTATCCTTGAGCAGCCAGCCAATCGTAAACAATCCGTTTTCCGATAGACAGTGAGCAGCTTTGTCCGCGTGAGTCGAGACGAGCGTAATTGCAGTTGCGCCGTTGCGGAGAGCCTCGCGGGAGCTGCTCGCGACTCAGCTCGTTTGCGTTTCTCCCGAGTATCTCGCGCTCGGCCAAGACATTTCCATGTGCGAATGAGCATGCCGCACGCAAGCTGAGTCTCGGGCTTGTGTGCACACGCACGCATACACCGCCGTTCAGCGGATAGTGCAGAACGAGGTAGCGCGTGGGTGTTCCCAGCAATGCGAAGAGAAAGTGTTCGATAGCGTCGTATTGCTATACGTCGCGCGTGCGGGCAAATCGCGTTAATTTATGTAATGCTGATTTACGCCCATCGGTGCTCGTGTCTCGAAGTATGCTCGGAATAGATACTTTATTTTTTAATTTTAAAATTTTTTTAGTTTGTTAAGTACCCGAAGTTCATACGACAATTATGCGTCTCTCGTTAACCCGCGGAAGCGACTCGACTCTTAAACCGCCGACGAATCGATCGGTAAATCCCGCAGGATTATCCTTTCAGCTCCGAGTCTCGAACCTCCAAGTTTCTGGCCGGACGACCGTTTCTCGACCTATCGACGTTTCACCGGCTATCTCTTCCCGCACATTCGCCGGTTCTACCATAAACCGACTCCGCATAACAGCCATTTGAACTCTTACTGTAAGCATGTAGGTTGCAGCTATCTCCGCCAATCACGAAAAACATTGCCTCCTCTACGAGGCTGCGCGCACTCGTCCGTGTGTACAAATGTCTCGCACACAGGCGCGCGTACAAATCGGTCGCGCCTCTCCGTCGGTGTAACGCGCACGAGGATCCTCTTGTAATTATGGGAGAATCCGCACGGCCGTACGTAACGTCGAGCCGTGCGTGGTGTATTGCGGCGAAACGGAGCTGCGGGCCGCGTTTCAGTTAAAGAAGGAGGAAAGAGTCGATGCACCTGCCCGGCTGGAGTCTGTTGCGCCGAGTAGAGACAAGGTCTCGTCGCTCTGCGGTCGCTTCCAGCCGAGCCTGGAAGATCTTCTCCAAGCCTCAGCCATTTTTTTCCTCCTCTCATTCTCATTCCTCCTCTTCTGCTTCCTCGCTATCCCTCCGCGCCCATTCACCGTCCCTCTTCGCGCGCCGTTCGTACAATAAACTTTGTCTCTCTTCGGCGTTTCGCCCTCTCTCGCCTTTGCTCTCGTCGATTAATCCTCTCGCTCTCCGTCTCTCCATTCCTCTCCCCCCCCCCCTCGCGCGTTCGCCGTCCGCGTTTATAGTTGCAGCGTGAATGCACGCGAGAGATCGTCCAACCCTCGCGTCCTCGAGGCAATGCACCTCGGAAGAGGGCATTGACCCCGATCGTTCTCCGTTCTCCGCTCTTCGCTGTCTCCTCCTTCGTCCCTTCTTTTCTCGAAGCTGCGGCCCTCCCGTCCTCTCCCCCCTCCCTCCCTTCTCACTGTTCTACGCCTCGTCTTCCTCCTCTTCCTTCCTCCTCCGTGCTTCTTCGCGGCGTTCTCGTGCCTCTTCTTGCATCGAACTTTCCGTCTCCTTTACACGCTCTTTATCCTCCAGGAATAAACCAACGGAGGAGCGCGCGCGCGCAAGCACGGTGGATCGTGTGTCTCGCTCCGGGCCACGCGGATCGTCCGGGGAATCTGCGATAACGCCAGAGCGCTGAGAAATTAATTGGCCGCGCAAGTACGGCCTCGCGCACGAGTGTCTCCTCTCCTCTCGCTCCCTCGCCGCTCTTCTCTCGCCCACGTGCGTCCCTGATGCACCGAAAGTTTTTTATTTATTTTTTTTTTTTTATTGTTCCTTTTATTTTTTCACTATTTTCAATATAGGCAAGCGGTACTCTAGCTTAAAGCGCTGGAGCGTTTATCACGAGTTCGCTGATGCCGAACGAACAAACGGGCATTAATGTGGATACATCGGTGTTTTAATTCTCGGATCGATGATTCCGGTAATTATCGGAGGTGAGTCGCTCCGGCGCGAATTAGCGAGAAGTTGGTTCACCGGCGTGGAACAGTTTCAGGGCTGTGAGAGGAGCAATGTGCGTGAAAGATTTTTTTATTTTTTTCATTTTCGCTCTGCTCAATGGTTTCGGTAATTAAGGGAGTCGAGATTTGAATGCGATCGGTGGTTCGGTCGGAGCAACGGTGAATTCGGGTGAGTTCGGCCGATTTACGGGAACACTTGGGGCAGATTTGTCGCCCCCCCCCCCCCCCCGGAGAAGAAAGGATGAGCAACCGGCCGAGTATGAGGCCGACGAGACCCGCTGGAATCGTCCATTGTTCTACCCGCGTGGTGAGCATTAAGCCGTGTGAATAAAATTGGGTCAAGTAGCGATTAACCTCGTCCGTCTCGGAGTCTGAACGAATCTCCGCGGGTGGAGACTGAGAGACAACGACGGCGACGAAGCCCCCGGTGAAAAGGCAAGCGGGAATACTATATCGCGCGAAGATGACGATCGGCGAAGGGCGCCGATGCTGACGTGTAGGCTAATGCGCGGTTGAACAATGGGAATTGAACGAGGCGAAATGAGAGCGAGCAATTTTTTTTTTTTCACTCGTACGTGGGAGAGAGAATCCAGCTTATGTAGAGGGATTCGCTGGAGCGCGAGGGAATAATAAAATCATCGATAAAATCCCTCGACGGATATAAAAATCCAAGCGCTAAGGATGAAGGCACGCATTCGGGACCGCGGACGCGTCGTTGCGTACTCGTGACGAAACTCCCCCGCTGCCGGTATGCACATGCGACCGGTAGGCGAGTGCAATAGGAACAATGCAGCGGCGACGTGCGTGCGTGCGTGCTGATGGATAATCTTTCACCGTTTTGTGTGCACACCTACAATGGCGTGTCACGTTCCAGCGTCGTGTGGTCCCCTCCGGAGACCCGTTGTTTCGTTCTCGACTCGATCATTTTTCTTTTATCTTTATTTGTTTTTTTGTTCTCTCTTCGTTCCCTTCGTTCTCCCTTTCCGCATCGTCGTGGACGTATCGGTCGTGGGGCAAGAATGAGGAACGCACACCCGAAGCCGAGATGCGAGCACGTGAGCTCGAGCGCAAGATGACGTTACTCGCAGACCACGACGCACCGGCACCGACGAATAGGGGAGAATCAAAATATCCCAGCTGTAAAGTGAAATTCGACGAACAACGTGGAATAGGCATGAACTTCGTGGATACTGGTATTTTATGCCGTAAAACGATGAGGGTAGAAGAGCTTTAGTGGGAATGCCAGACGGGGCCGCAAACAGAAAAAAAAATTATTTGACGGCCACCGTTTATTTGGTTTAAGTAAAATATTAATTTTACTTAATATATAAATAATAATTTAATATATACTTAATAATATATGGTATATATATGTAATGCATATGTATTTGTGTATGTAATATATAATTTAATAATATACTGTAATAGTTACTTAAATGAAATAAATATTTATTTTAATCAAGTAAATATTTTACTTAAACCAAATAAACGGCGGCCGTCAAATAATTTTTTTTCTGTCTGCAGTATTGGCACAGCTTTGGATGATGTTCGGTCAGTACCGATCCTGTGTGTCATTCCCACTAAGATGGTGATTACGGTCTCGATTGGCACGTCAATCAATAATGCATCCATAGCTTAAATACAAAAGGGCATCTGCCCTGTGTTAGAGTATACGAGTTACGTCCTTTTGGTTCTTAGCAGTCGACATTCACAGGACTGTATTCGCTATCTTTACCCTACGCATTAAACTCTTATATGAAAAAAGGAGCATATCTATCAAACGTGCTAAAAACCCTTTCAGATCAGCCATAACGCCGGCTGAACAATCGCTTTGTTTCGAAACACTTAAGAAGATAAGTCAAGACTCATTCTCGCGTCACTGTTGAATTACAAGAAAAAAAGAAATCCTGGTCGACATTCCACCGCTCTTCCCCACTCGAGAGGCGGTCCAAGCCAGAGCGGATTTATTTGCAGAAAGAATATACCCACTAAATCGGGCTTGAGTGAAAGATCACTCCGCTTTTTAGTAGTCTCGCTCAACCCGTGGGACGACCGACGAATTACCACAGTTCCGAGCGAGAAAAGAACCGGGTCACAGTCGTTGTCGACGAGAAACTTTGTAAGACCGCGGATAGAGTGTCAAATACGCGACTAGTTTTCTTCCCCGCGCGCCCACTGTATATCCCTCTTTCACTCCTCAGTATCCTCCGGACACCTGAGAGCTCCGGCTAGATCCATGATCATAAAGCCAAAAAACTTCCTCTTACTCTCGCCCGGTAACTTAAGATAACTTTAGAGTCTCTCCGGAGTCTGTGCACTCGCCCCCTCACCCTCCTCCCGCGTTCACATTCAGCCAAGACGTCGTTGTGTTCCGCAGCCTTCCCCTCCACCTCGCAGCCGTTCGTTAAAACTTCCCGGAGCTTTCATTCCCCGAGACTTACTGTCACTGTGAGCTGCGGCACGCGGGGCCGATCCTCGCCCTCTCGACGAGGGGATGAAAGACTGCGAAAGACTCGCGGTTCTCGGGCCCGGAGCTTTCGCTCGGACGTGCAGATGAACAGGTAGGAGAGCTCGAGTCTCACGGCGTAGTAACTCACTTTTTCGCGATGCACAAGCCCGCTCTTGTTATCATCCTCCCCGCCCAACCCCGCTGAACTTTGAAGTTCCAATCAACATTGATTGCGCCAGATGAAATGGAATTCGTCCCGCGGATGTTGCCGATGGCGACATCCGAGCCGACTTGGTCCGAGACGCTCTGCGATGGTGAGGAATGGCGGAAAGGGATTACGCTCACCCTTCCGTCCCTCCGCACTCAACGGCCGATCTTTCTCCCGTCCGCACTGCGCCGCGATGCGCGGTGCACGGAGCTCAGCTCCTCTTCTTGAATGCAAAATCTGCACGGTTGACATCCGGCCAGTCCTGGAGCATGCTAACGATGCGCCGCGCTCGCTTCCCCGAGCCCGCGGCGATGACGAACGGGACGACGACGAAAGGCGGGAGTTTGTGTCTCTTTGAGCTGCACCGAATTCAGAGGCGGCGCCCGAACCATCCCCGGTTCCTGCGTTTCGTTTCTTTCCGTCGTTTCTCAATGCGAACTCTCATCGCCTCTCAACGCCGCACCTTTCTTCCTTCCGCCGATCTCCTTACCTTCTTCCTTCTTCATCCAACCACCCCCCCCCCTTTCCTGTGTCGACTTTCGCTCCTCGTCAAATTCGTTAGCTCGACTCGCTCGGCCGGCAAGGTTTTCATCCGTACCGTTAAACGCTCGTTCCTATCAGCGCGTATACCTGCCAAGCCGGTTACCCCGTCATCGTCGTCTCACCGAGCGTTGTGGATAGAACGACCGAGAGATTTGCCGTTGCTTTTCGAGCCCCGACTGACGAGCGTAAAGCATACGGTTCGATGGAAAAAAGAAAAGAGAGGGTAAAAAAATCCTCTTATCGGGTTTCTCTCTTCGAAAACGCGCGGATAGACGGCGGAGGGCAGCGGTGCGGAAAATATCGGGACAACGAGCTTTCAGGAAGATACGAATAATTTATCGATATCGGATATTGACAAAAGCAAACATGCAAAATTACACGAGGTTTAATTAAAATCTGTCCGAAAATAATGGACGGGCGAAGTCGCGAATTATCGACGAACTGTATTCGACGGGTGAAAAAAAAGAAATTACACACTCGTTTCAATGAACGATACTCGTGTGTTCGATTAACCGATTAGGGGCGCTTTGCGCTCCGCGTCCGTCACGAATTTGCTTACCGCGCGCCATAAATACGCTCGCTATCAGTGCGTCCTGAAATACGCGCCATCGTCAATAATATAATGACGGATTTGTAGCAGGAGCGTGGAAGCGCCTGTGTGCAGAGCGGTATGGTCCGATCCGGGAATAGGAAATCCGTGAGGGTAGATTTTCGGTTAACCGCCAATGGGCACTGACGCAAATCCGTGGAAATCCCGGTTGGTCCGCGTTCCTCTCCGGTACTCGATCAAATATCGTGCTAATATAAAAGTGAACCCGATAGGCATGGGATTGCACCGTGGAGTGCGTGGTTGGGGCCCGTGCGGCTAATTCGCGAAAAATCCAAACCCACCCCCCGTACAAACCCACCGTATGTGTGTGGGTACTCAGGGCGCTATGTGCCGCTGCCTGTTTTTGTTCGGCACGCGCATTATTCGATTTGCGGCGATAAATATTGTGCGAAAGCGGGGTGGCACCGTGCACATACACGCCGCTGCTGGGGCACAGCGGATGGGGTTGATTGTGTATATATACGTACGTGTGGGCTCGCGCGGCAACGCCCTGCAGGATATTTTACGAACGACGATTTATCGAGCCACCGCGATTGTTTTTATTCGGAAGCATGAGAACACCGGGCCGGCCCGAGGGTGGAGCAGGGGGGGTAGATGGGGTTGAACGAGGGAACGAGGGAACGAGAGAGGCCTGGAACCGGAGATTCTCTTTCACCTTTATTCTCGAGAGCGCTCGTTTGCCAGCCTGAAAATGCATATCGGTCAGGAATTTCTTTATTTTGTTCCTTTTATATATATTTTTTTATTTATTTTTTACCGGTTAGAGACCACGGAAAACCGGTGCGGATCGATTTTATTATGCAGTATCGGAGAACCGGCGAAAAAACTTCTTCGGCGGAGGACCGAAGCCCGGCCGTGTGGGCGATCGATGCTGACGGTAATGCACGCTCGGCGAAGCGCGGATAGCGCGAGGGGACTCGAGGAAGTCCTATACGTAACCCGTCGCTTGTTTCCGCCTTGCAAAAATAATATCGAGATTGGCGAATTTCTCAACCCATAAATTTCGTGAATTGCCGCGAACGCCGGAGCTTCTCTGTAAATTGCGGATGAAATGTTGCAACGCGTTCCCGCGCCCGCGGCTCTTCTCCCGGTGACGTCGGATTACTCACTGAGAAAAAGGATGGTATTTCCTACTGGGATAAAAGTGGTAAATATGGCCCACCTCGATTAACACGTAAATCAATTATATATGGACCGGGCCATATTCCCCACTTTTACCGTACGCCCAGAAAAAAACTTTATTTGACGGCCACCGTTTATTTGGTGTAAGTAAAATATTTATTTGATTTAAGTAAAATATTTATTTGTTTTAAGTAAAATAATTTTTTTATTTAAGTAACTATTTACTTAATTTAAATAAATACTTATTGAAAATTGGTTTAAATAAATATTTTATTTACACCAAATAAACGATGGCCGTTAAATAAACTTTTTTTCTGGGTGAATAACGAATAGTTCCCAGGGGGACGTCTATATAGATAGTGTACGATAGTTTTTACTCAATCGATTAAACTATAATTATAGTTACAACTATATTTTTGTTCCGTGTCGTAACTGTAAAATGTAAACGTCGCCCCTGGGACCTATTTACTATGTAAGTTGTTCTCAATGCTTCCGGGCGTGTGGACTCTGAGAAACGCGAACAATACGTCGCTCGAACGCGCGGGGCCCTGCAATATGTGTCGTTCAATTTCGAGGCCTCCGCGGGCCCGAACCTTCCATTGATGTAATGCATCCCGAGTGTCCCGGGCGAGAGAAACACACTCGGCGAAACTGGTAGTTCCAGCCGCATAACCGGGCCCCCCCCCCCCCCTATTTATCCCGGCGACAACGTGTGCGGCGAGGCTTCGTCCCAGTTCGCTCGTGCGCATACTACAAACGCACGTAACGTTCATACATCTCGTAGTAGGACGTCGCATAGACGGCCCGACAGCGTCCGGTGATCAATGGACGCAGCCGTGACAATATGCGTCCTTGCATTACGTTATGCATCGCGTATAGCGCACTCACGGATATACCCATGCCGGTCGCTCGGAGCTCCGTCGTGTCGTGAGTGAAACGCATGTACCGGCACAGCATTACCTCTGCCCTCTGTGCTCCGTCCTCAGAGAGCCGACCAAGCCCTCCCGTCGCGGCTCTCTCCCGAGTGTGTCGCACACGGCTTCGGCCAAATGGAGTTACGTCAGAATTGAAACGGTGCATTCATGCCTACCTGCGCAGTACGTGTTGCACGTTACATTAACTCGCATAGGACTGCATTGGAACGAAAGACGATTCTCGTTGGAGCCGAGGCTCGGATTCGGTGAGCGCGAATCGGAGCTGCGAGGAACCTGGGTTTTTGTCATTTTCTCCTCCGGTTCACTTATCGCAGTTGCTCTTAATCGCGTTGCCCCGCCCGACCGGCCATGCTCGGCAGGCTATAGGTAATATGTGAATGAACTCCGCGATCCGTGACGAAATTTATACTATTATGAGCGGGGTGGTCGGCGCGCTTTCATCGATCGATGCTCGAGCAACGGACTCTCTCGACCTCCGGGCCTATTTGAATTTTAATGCGATTTTAATTCAGCTTCTTCCGCGCAATCGTTACTCTTCCTTCCGTTTTACCTGAGGCTCTCGGCGGTACATTAACGGAAACGTTTTGCACTGGGTTCTAACTCGTGGGTATGTATGTATCAATGTATATGTGTATGTATGTATGTGTATATACATGTATTACATAGCGGAGCTCTCGTTCAGCAGCTCGTAGTCTCATTTGCTCTCGATTGAACACTCGATGAAACGTGGCGAATTACCGACGATGTTGTATTACGACCTGACGTTACATCGAGGTTTACGATCATCGTTATGTGTGTATATATATATATATATATATATATATATATATTTATACGAGAACAATGGTCAGGCGGGTTTGGTATTGTTTCCGACCGTTTGGAGAAGTGATATTTATTTCACTGTATTGCTTCACCTTCGACCAGATTTTATTGCCGTAAGTAAACTGATATAAAAAAAGAAACATATTTTTTTTATACATAAAAATAGATAAAAATGAAAGTTTTTTTTTACAAACGGTTGACACATTTTATTTCATTTTGACCAATTGGTGGTTGGATCAATAACATATTTTTACCAGCTTTCGTTCCTCAATTTCGTAATGTAAAAGGCAATTAAAGTAATATCGAGGAATTTTATTAAACGATTATTATTTTCCACTCGCTATAATTATTTTATTTATTTTTATGTGAACGTTTTTATTTTGTTTTAATGCTGTTAGCGTGCTTACCTTTCGGTGCCGCTGAAACGAACATCTCGCCACGTTATTGTCAACGAGTTATATCTGGCATCGGTAATTCGTGACGTAAAAGACAATTAAAGCAATAACAATAAATTTGAAAAACGTTTATTATTTTCCACTGGCAATAATTTTTTGAATTATTTTTATTCGAATTATTTTTTTATTGCTGTTACCGTGTTTGCCTGTCGATGCGCCTCAGTCGAACATCTCGCCACCGTATTGTCAACGAGTTATATCTGGCATCGGTATTTCGTGACGTAAAAGACAATTAACGCAATAACGGTAAATTTGAAAAACGATTATTATTTTCCACTCGCAATAATTTGTTAAGTTATTTTTATTCGAACTTTCGATGCGGCTCAGTCGAACATCTCGCCACCATATTGTCAACGAGTTATTTGCGACATTGGCATTTCGTGACGTAAAAGGCAATTAAAGTAATAACGGTAAATTTAAAAAAAGATTATTACTTTACACTCGCAATAATTAAAAAAAATATTTTTATTGTACCTGTTTTCTTTATTAATGCTGTTAGCGTGCTTGCCTTTCGACGCGGCTCAGTCGAACATCTCGCCGCCCCATTGTCAACGAGTTATTTCTGGCATCGGCATTTCCTGATACATACACCGACTACCACATCCTACCACAGTTGTGTATGGCCTCAGAGCAAACGGAGCAAAAGCTTCGATGAATCGCGCGAAATATCTGCCCGCCAACGGGAACCCGTCGGCACGTGTGTGTAACACATCCTGCACGGATATATTCACAAACCCGTGGAGACGTGGTTGCCGCAGCCGATGCCTTGAGAGTCGCTCGTCGACACGACCGACGGCCGTATATACCCGCCCTCCGGACTATCCGGCTCAAAAGACGCCAAAGCAAACGTCGGGCACAGAGTTTCCACGTAATGGACATGTTTGCCCGGCTGTAGCCTAGTTTACACCCGATAACGCGAGCACAACTCCCACGTGAGACGTGGGTACGGCTTGCGGCATATACATAGTTTACACACACACGATATAGGCAATCGGTATTACGGTGACTGCATTACCGTGCGACGTTTCGTTGACCCGAGCCCTTCGACGAGGCGTTGCTTGGCCAAACAAGCGCCGTCTTCGAGTGTTTCCGTCGACGATCCATCCGGATCTCCGGTTTTCCTTCGTTTCCGAGTAATCTTAACGAATCGATTAATTTGTTTCGTCGCGAACAACGATCGCCGATCGAAGTTATTCCCCAGAGGCCAGCTTCGGTGGATTCGGAATCCAATCGGGTCATATTGCTCCCCGCTTTGATCCGGAGACGCAATTAGCACGAGAGAGCACTGTGTGCATTGGAGAAGACCGGCGGATTTGCGTTCAATCTTCGCTATAACATCCGCGAATTTCTCGGCTGTGCTTCCCCTTAATCGCTTCATTCCTGCAGCGCCGACGGCGCTGCCGCGATTCCGCTACTACGTACTCCAATTAAACACTTGTTTAAGGTTATGAGAAATACCGCTGTCGGTAATAATATCTACGGTGCCGTTTTGGGACCAGACAGCTGAGGAAGAAGAAAATTGTCTTTCCCAGGGAAATTGGCGGACGCAAGGAAAGCCAATTTTCCTTTTCCGCAGCTGTGTGCGGTCTCAAAACGGGATTCATGGCAGTTTTGTTACCGACTAAGTGGATTGGCGAGAAGCTATGCGACGCCACCTTAAGGCGAGGTGAAACAGACTCAGGCGGTTACAAAAATTGTAATGAATGGTATTCGGTGATGGTAGATTGGGTGATGCAGAATTTGATATCGCGTCCGATGATACTTCGCTTTTACCCCAAATGTCAACCACTTTTTACGTGGCATCGATTCGTCACGTTAACCCTTTATAAGTCACACCTCTATCCCCACTCTTAGCCGTTACCGTAGCAACGCGTTGCCCCCACTCCGCGACCATTAGTCCCGTTTCAGTACGGTTTCGGACGCTGTGACTTATAAAGGGTTAAAAGTATGTCCAATACCCCGGTCGGTAATACAAACTGTAATCAACTTTTCTCATGGATTCTTCCATGTACGGTCAAAAGAAAAGTCGCATCAGAAGCCGACATGGTGTCCGCTTTCGATGAAACTTTTCTTTTGACCGTGACATGTGAGAACCCGAGAGAAATGTTGATTACACTAAGAAATAACTACTAATCGATTGAGTCAACAAAATGAGCGCGCAATTGATGTGCGCGCTGATCCGCGTAGGCCATATTCACCACTTTTAAACTATGACACGGATTCTTGGGTTTTCGCGGTGAAGGGTATCTCGAACGACGAGAGACACGCGCCATAATTCGTATCACATTATCACGACAAGACGCGCACCGGTGGTAATATCAACGCGACGACAGCGAGCGAAACTTGCGAAGTTTCGCAGAGGGCCACTGGCTCCTCGGCATTGCCGAGCGCTGCGGTTTCTGCTTTGAGGAGAACATTAGTTAGACTCTCGGTAGTTGTCAAACTTTGCTTTACCCTCTATCTCGGCACTCCGGGTAGATTACGCGATGTTTTGTAACTGATAAAGTGGAGAACGGAGTAAAAGAGAAACAAAAAAAAACTCCCAGCGACGAAGCATGAAAAAATGTTAATCACTCTTTGTCGAACTGCGAAGCAAAAAAATAAAACATTGAATGGAATGTACACGAAAACAAGAGATTAAAAAATATTATAAAATGAGTTTTGAACAAGAGCAGATTCCTCGAGACTTAACGAACCGATTGAACGGCTCGTGTTCGTTCATCGAGCCGGCAACTTTCTTGGGTATAATAAGAAAACCTCTATGCGATAAATATTCATTACACCGTATGTGTGTATGTCCAATCAGGCTTCCATCGGCGAACACCCGCGCCTACCGTCTCCGCTGGTATACGGGCGAGCTCTCGTTTCGAAATGGAAATGATTGTCTATTTCGGGCTCTTCGGTGTGGAGGGAGTTGAACAAAAAAGTACCTGCCGAGGCGCACTCGCGGCCCCTGCTAGGATCGTAAATTGGTACGTTTAATTAAACCCTCCGCTCGCGATGTTCTCCGCTGAGAGCCCGAGCGTTTTGAATGTCAATATCGAAATCGGCCTGTGGATCAGAGGGAAAAAGCGAGGTGCCCCGGCCTCGTCTGATTTACGAAATCGCGCACACGTGGCCACGACGCGCGTCGTTATCCTCGGGAAATGAGAAGAATTATGGAAAAAAAAACATAGCCCGTGAAAAAAATGTTAGCTTTGCTCATCTCGGGATGATAATTAGAAATCCTTTCTCGTGTTGATCGATAACTGTTCGCTGGGAGTTTTTTTCTGATTCCTCGTTCCTATCTCGAATCCGAGGAAATCATGCCCTGCCTCGGATGAGAGTCTGTAGTAAAATCTGGAAAAAAACGGCACATCGCTGACTCCACCCTGGTTACCGTACGGCAAAGCGCAGTATCGGTCCTCCATCTGCCGGCATAGTCGAAGCGAACCTCGAGGTTTTCCGAGCACTAATTAGCACTGAGTAATGGTGCTACGTCACTGGTTGACAAACGCGAAATAAAAAAATTCCGATATTACCTCACTTCCGGTTTGAATATCTGACTTTAACCGGAAGTGGCGTTATGACCAGAAATACTTCACTTCCGGATTGGAAATCACATCTTCCGACCGGATGTGACCTATTTCCAATATAACGGCACTTGCGGTTCGAAAACCCGTGTAATGTCTTCGGTTTAAGGTTCGTCTAATTTAAATGGACGTGCGCCGGGTGCAGAATTTGATTCTATGATTAATCAAATTGTATAATTGATGGTTTCGAAATGTTTGACTTCCGTGCGGAAACTAAACGGTGATTCGGCCGAAAGACAAAGTTAGACCGGCTGTGCACGGTCCACATGATTGTGTCGTCTTCTTGATCGAATCCTTACTGCGCTCGTTTCAATATCGCACCCAGAAAAATAATTCGTTGACGGACGCCTCGCAAACAAATATATATTTAACAAAAATAAATAATTATTTCAATAAAATGATTAATTATTTGAACAAAATAAATAATTATTTGAATAAAATGAATAATTATTTGAATAAAATGAATAATTATTTGAATAAAATGAATAATTATTTGAATAAAATTAATAATTATTTGCGGGACATCCTCAAGTAAATGATTTTTCTCATTGCGAGAGATAATCATTGGTACGAAGATCCGACTCTCGACGCTACATTACCATGGATCGATATTCCCGGCAATTAAATTTTGCTGGTAGAGCGGTTGGCAATTATACCATCGCTCTAACCAGCCTACCGCGCGTACTCCAGAGACGTTCCATTTTCGGGAAATCACGGCTGAAAAAGCCCTCCTCCCGACTATATCTTTCGAAAAGTAATTAATTCGAGAAATTAATCGAAAAGTTTGCTCCCCCGACGTTACAGGCTCCTGGCTAACTGCGATGAGCCCCGCTCAGTTTGAATTTCATTCCGCGGTCACCCTTTCAAATCTATATTACATATTCAATTTTTTTGTCCCTCTCCTCTCCTATAATTCGATCTCTGTTAACATTCGCGGTACGATTTCTCCGATCGGCGATCCGTGAAGGGGAAGGCGTTAATCTGCGATACCTCGAACATTCGAAGATAACTGTCTGGCAAGTGGCATTAATGCAAGGCGAACGAGTCGGATACGCGAGATCTCGGGACGATAAGGTACAAAGTGTGCTTTTCTCGAAGAGATTTTAATCTCGGTATAATTTGTCCAACGTGTGGGGATTCGGCTCTCGAGGCAGTTCGACACGCGATATGCGCGTTTTCGAGCCGGCGGAGACTCCCGGCCGGAATATGTAGTCGTGTTAACGATTCACGCGATTTTCTGCGAGGGGGCCCAGAAACGCAAAGTCGAGGAGTCTCCGGGATCGCGAAATCCCCTCGTACAGACCGCGGCTGTGCTCGTCGTGGTGGCCGAGCCGAAAGTGGCCCGTTTGGCCGTATTACTCCGGCGTTTTGTTCGTCGAGGAATCGCTCCCGTATTCTCTCTCGCGTTTATTAAACACGAGGCCCCGGGATTAGCCTCGAGGGAAGAGAAACCGACCGAGTGGGCAACCCTTCGAAAACTGACGGAGGTCTATTCAGACACACGCGAAGCTATCTCGGCTCTCTATGTGCACTCGTCGGCGAGCCGTCATTGTGTTCTCCACGGTGTTCCTGTGTCCCGACGAAGATTAAATATTCAATCCCAGGTTCACGGCTGCCCTCGCCTCGTCGGACAACTTTACTCCCCTCCACACCCAGAAAAAAAATTTATTTGACGACCACCGTTTATTTGGTTTAAGTAAAATGTTTATTTGATTAAAATAAATATTTATTTAAGTCAAGTAAATAGTTACTTAAACGAAATAAATATTTTTTTGAATTAAGTAAATAGTTACCTAAATGAAATAAATATGCATTTACATCAAATAAATATTTTACTTAAACCAAATAAACGGTGATTGTCAAATAAATTATATTTCTGGGTGCACGTCTCATTCGGAACTTTGCTGCCGCGTTTTAAAAACATATTTTTCACGCAATCTATTCGATGTATCTAGATAGAGAAAAAATGAATATACAAAAAATTGCGTTACCGACCGAAAAATCGACGCATATGGAGTGGACACATTGATTCATGTGTTCGAACAGATAACAGTGTATAATTCTATAAACAGAAGGACTCCGAGGACAGGATTATGAATTGCCGCTCGTGTGTCCGAAATCATACGCTCGAGCATGTAGAAAACGCGAATATGACACATGTTTCCCGAGAGTCCGAGGGGGGGGACCGTCACGATTATTACCCGATTTCTATGACCGCACTGCGGGCTCGAATATTAATTATTTGTGACTTCGTCCATGAATATTAATGCATCGATTGATATTATTTTACCGTACCTCGGATACGATCTGACAGTTGCCAAATATTGATAATACGCTCTTGCTGGCGCGGTGGTAGTCTGCGGTCGGATATCGGTCTTTATACGCACCGCACTTCGACATATTTTTCCCCCGCGCCAAACTCGTCTCTCCGATACCATCTCGATAAGTGTACAACTGCAGTGCCCTCGCTAGGATGCGCTTTCGCCGCTCTCCTCCGCGTTCACGCGTTTGCCCTCCCCACAAGAATTTAAGAATAATTATTTGTATTCTTTTTTTTTCATCTTACCATTTTCGATATTCAACAACGCTCTACCACACCTAGAAAAAAAGATTTATTAAAATCAAATAAATTTCGATCTCCAAATGACATTTGTTAAGTTTTAAACATAATTTATTTGCTTAATAAAATCCTTATCAGATTCAAATACCGGCTATTCTTTAGCGCAGATAAAAAAATGTCAAAGATTTGTATTTTACAATAAATGTTTATTCGCACCAAAGAAATCATATCTTTGACGTCAAGGCAAACGCGGTTATTATCCGGTAGCGCATTACACAGTCGCCAATCGTCTGAAAATATCTCTCGCGTCAGTCGTCTGAAAATATCTCTCGCTGATAGGACAAGACTATATTTGTTCCTTACAGAGAACAGCTACATTGTAATAGAGAGCCAACTTATCGGTTGATTTTTATGAAACTTTGTTTACTTCAAGTTGTGTGCCTCGATCGAATTATGGGTGTGGAACGAGTCCTCGAAGAACGAACTTGGAAATTGGTTATGTTATGAATATAATTAATGTGCGACGTGATTAGTGAAATCGTACGTCAATAACTTAATAATTTAATAATAAAACATTGCTCGTTGACGTTTCGTTGATAGTAAAAATGACTTAGTTAAAAAAAAATTCGTTTCTGCGTAATTCATATATCACATTATTCCCATACGATCAGAAGTAACAGGTCTGTCACAAAACAAATAAAAGAAAATGACTTGTCATAAACATCTGGTTATTAGGTCCAAATAAAATAAAACAAAAAATATATCAGAAACTAATAAACGCTCTCTTAGGTTATGAAGCAAATAAACATTTTATTTCGACCTCAATAAATTTTCTTTGATTGGAATCAATTTTTTCTGGCTACAGGCAAACCGTGGAAACTGCGCGGTGAGTGGTCTGCACTGTGCAGCTTGTCCAGAGAACGTTGCATGGAGCCGATCGCTCGCTGAATAACAGAAGGTCTCGCCCACGCCGCTCTGCACGTTAAATCCTGCCTCTTACGACCTTCCGCTTCCAACCGGTCGATATATGCTCGTTCATCGCGCTCTCCCGTTCAATCTTAATCCACGCGAGCAATGCTTCACCGAACCGGCGTCGTGCGCCTCCGCGATAGACGATGGCGAAGAAGCGATTAGCATAAAGTGAGAAAGGCGTTCGGAAAGCCCATTGCCCAACGCGCATTAGAAAACCAACGGGGCCATCGCGATCCAACGGGTACGAACTCCCAGCCAATCGAGTCCCGTAGGTATTAAGGTATACGTGTACTCTCGTGATCCGGCGCTGCAACTGAGATAATGCAACGTCTTGCAATCGGACGTAATGCCCCAGCGCGCATGCGCGACCGCGCGCGCACACCGTAAGGGTGCAATTAGATTAAATATATCCCGAGAGAGTCGAATTACATTCGTGCGATTATGCCGCGTTATTAGTCCATTGGAAACTCCGCTGATTCGGCTTAATATCACTTATCCGTCGATGGTAACGAGATTGCGTCACGAAGAAGTGGGCATGACACAATGATATCGGTCGTGTCGAAGGGGAGGGACTTTCCGGTAAAGCCGATCCTGTCACGTCAGTCCCGTTCCGAATTATTCGAAAGTTACGCATATCGACCATAAAATCGACGCAAAAGACAAAAGGGCGTAACTCTCGTGTCGAAGCGATTACCGGTTACGACCGTCTGTTTCTCAGCGCACGACACATCGATGTCACACTCGCCCGCAGCCAACCTCGCTGCGAATAATTCTTAGTGTTTGCTCGACGAAGCGTCGCGCTATTATCGGAAGATTCTACGCACCCTCCCGAGTACTTCCACCCCTTTAGCAGGGTGTATTCAGTCTCTCTCGCTGTCTCCGAGCCACCCGCCCCGTCGGCAGCTCCCCTTCGTTCCGCCCGAAGATGAGTACCCCACTAAAGAGGGTTCGCGGAGAGCAACCTCTTTGTTATGGCTCTCAATCTTTCTCCGTGCTCCTCCAGTGGATTCGACCCCGGTGCGCTCGAACGTTCCACCCTCTCGAATTCCACTGTGGTTATAACGTATCCGCGCACTCTTAAAGCCGTACCATCAAATAGATTTATCTTACCTTCGGGGATATAATAATTTTTGGTGTTTCTTGCAAAGTACTGCACCCAGAATAATAATTTATTTGACGGCCACCGTTTATTTGATTTAAGTAAAATATTTATTTCATTTAAGTGACTATTTACTTACACTGTAAAAAATGTCTGCATCGAAATTAATGTACTTGTATTGGAAGCTTTTGTGCATAACCTAGTATATTAAATTTAATATACAAATGTTGTGTAAAATGAATGTACGGTACATAAAAAATAATTTTAAAAGTGGTATTTTTAATAAAAGTACTTTGATAGTATTAAATGTATTTAAAAATTACTTTAAAACTACTATAATTGTACATAATATTTGCCATTACATTTAATATACTGGTTTATGCATAAAAGCTTTCAATATCGGTACATTAAATTTACAATTTTTTTTTAACAGTGTAATGTAAATAAATATTTATTTGAATCAAATTAATATTTTACTTAATCCAAATAAACGGTGGCCGTCAAATAAATTATTTTTTTGGGTGTGCTAATTTTGTCTGTAAAACATTAATCGTGTTTTATGCAGAGTCGCGGGATTTTTTTTTCCGTCGGGCGAGTTGATCGAACGATGGCCATGGTGAGTTGAGGAAAATTTGTTTCATTTTTATTGGAGCGGAGATCGAGTGTCGTATTACGCGACGGGCTTACCCACGGCTTATTACCTAGGGGGGGGGGGGGGCGGAGAGCCTCGTCGCAAAAGCCGATTCTACTCCCATTCCCGTCTTTTACAGAACGTTATTACGGAAATTAGTCTCGTCATTATCGCGTCTTCTCGTTGACAGCGGAAGAAAGATAGAAATTGAACAAGAAAATGAAGAAAAAACACAGAAATGTCGAAAGCCCCGAGCGACCCGGAGGGTTCGCTGACGGAGTCTCGACGGCTATCTCCCCTCCGCACTCAGACACACACGCAGTCGAGCTAGCCGAAGAAAAATAGGCTATTAGATGTGTTATTACACCGCACGGCTCAACAATCTCTCGGGATGAACGAAATTATCGCACGCAATCAACTCACCGAGAGATGGATCTTTGACCGTACCGCAAGCCGCGCGGAGTATAAAAAAAGTGGAAAAAAATTGTATATATATATATATATATATGTATATATGTGTACATATGTGGAAGAGATGAAGACGAAGAAGTCTCTCGTCGGTGATATAAAAAAATCCGAAACTTACATTCGTCTCTCTTTATCCCTCGTTTGGCTCAAGCGACCGAAACTGCCGAAATTGCTCAACCGAAAATCGTTATGGGGTATATATATCTGTACATATATGTATAATTCGAGCGGAAGGATAAGGCGGGACGAGGAGAAAGCCCCTAACCCACTTCAATCTGCCGCGATCGCTCGTCGAATAAAGTGCGTCTGCGTGTGTGCCCTGAAATATGAGATGTGCCCCGAAGACCGCGGGCGAACAAACATTTCGCCCAGCCGGTTCATCCCGATCGTTTCTATATCATCGCTATATGAGCGTTGGATCGTCGAGAAATCGCGGATTGATCGGGTGAACCTCGAATACGTGCCGACCCTCGCGAAACTCGCTGAAAGCCGTCCTCGACCAACTATTTGTTTGTGCAGCGAGTAGAGCGCACATGTGATGTCTTGAAGGGATTGGCAACTTCGAATGGAATTTTTTTTTCTTCCGCTGGCATCGAGAACACAAAAAACCGTAGAGTATAATGCCAGTCTGGCAAGTGCGCTGGCAGTGTTGAAACGTCTTCGCGGATATTTCGCTCGGAATCTCGTTTCGCCGTTCGGAAGATTTCCCGAGAGTTTCGTGATATACATATATATATGTTTCTCTCGCGTAAGAGATACGGCTCGCGCACCTGCTGTTCCTTACCCCAGCGACATTAGCCCGAATCTCTTCCTTCCTCCTTCGCAACGATTCCGGAGCTTGCTTTATTGTACCGCGGCGCCTCTCGCGGATAGAGACAAAAACGCATGATCACTTGGCAATCGGAAGATTCTCGACCCTTAATTAAATGGATCATATAGAAAGAAATGTGTATAAAAAGAAACACTGAAAAAAGTACTAAAGAAACCTAGCTGAAATTAAAGACTTAGTTACCGAAGCCGATTTCTTCGCCAGACAAGAAATCGGCCATCTAATTTTTTGATTAATTTCTTAATAACATTTTGGAATTATTATTATGCAAGATTAATCTTTTTAGTACCTTTAGTATGCATGCATTTTTTCAGATTTTTATACCATCGAGAAGTACTTGCAATTTTCTCTTATTTTTCTCGAACTTATGCGAAATGAGCCCGAAGCGACATGCTACCTTAAATGGTTGGTAAAATTAGTTAATTGGTTTGCAACCAACCAATTTGTTGACTCAACCAATACAACTTTTTGGCACAACTAACAAGAAGCTAGCTGGACCAACCAAACCTTCTCCCTTTTCCGTGTCCAAAAAAGTTCTATCAAGGGACGTATAAAAAAAAAAAATCGTTCTAAAACTTCTACCCCGGAAAATCGTCATGCGCGCACTCAATCAATATATCCTGAACCAACCGTCCCTAGGCGGCCGACAACTTCTGGTACCTGCATCGGGCACCTTCCACCGCAATCCCCCGTATGAACGGTTGCCTCGAACCGAAAAGAGGAACCGACAACGTTGCGGCCGCGCTCGCGCTCCGACCAATTTGCCCGGGAGTAACGCATCCTCGCTCGATCAAACGCAACGCAGGGATAATTGCAATTGCACTCGGAGCTCGAATGATGCCCGTAAGATAATCCACACGTGGAACGTACCTGTAACAACGCAACATTATGCATATACCTTTCGTTAATAATTTCAAAGCAAAGCCCGTGCGTTATGCTCTGTCGAAGTTACAGTTGCTTTCGCGATGAGATACCGTCTGCGGCGGGGTCAACCTATAAATCCATTCCACGTCGATATATCGTTATGTAGTGGATATCGTGAGCGAGATAGACTGCGTGTGCTCCGGCTTTGTGGCAGCACGGAGGGTTTACGGCGAGTTACAGAGAGAGGTAGGTACGATAGCCTAGGGATGGAACGATCGGAGCGTACGTACACCGTAAATCTCTCTGTGTCCGGTCGTTCGTCCGAATCGAGGAAAAGGAAGAGAAGAAAATCGCTCGGCGGAGGATCGCCCGAACGAGGGAAAAAGGGGCGGAACGCCGGGGCGGAGGTCGGCGGAGGAGGAAGCGGAGCCAGAAAAAGTTGGACGGTATAAATACGAGTGAGCCAGAGAAAGATTGTAAAACTGGCTTTGCGAGTCGAGCACAAGCTCGGGCGTGCGCGCACGTACGCTCGCACACGTTTTACACGCGCGGTACAATGATACAATAATCGGACTGTACACGGTATGCAGACATCGTCCCGCGGCTCTATAAGAGATTTCCATATAAGATAGCCCGCTGTAACGTATTCAAATGCAAACATGCGCAATACATAAATATCGTTTCGTGCCTAAATGTAGTTGTGCATATCGTTACTCTGTATTATATGTATTATAATATGATGATATATACGATACATATATCATATATCGGAAGTGAAATATTTCCGGTATGACGTCACTTCCGATCGACAAATCAGATTTTCGAGCCTGAAGGGACGTAACTTTCGGTTCGAAAATGATAGATATTGTAGAGTGCGAAATCGAGTTAGAAGTTTATGTTTTTCGTCGGATTGATAAGCGGCCGAACGATCGAAAGATAGCGGTTAGCAACTGACAAAAGGAGATTGAGCGACAGAGTTTCGTTTTTTTCGAGTCAGCCGATGATAAGACGCGTAATGGGTCGCATACATGGTGAGCTGAGTGCGATCGCATGACCGCTGAATATGGCGAAATTTATTATATACATTATATTCCTTAATAAAGTGTAACTCGTTCATTCGAGTGCCTTCACCCACAAAAATAATTTAAATAAAATATTTATTTGATTGAAGTAACTATTTACTTAATGAAAATAACTATTTATTTAAATCAAATAAATATTTTACTTAAACCAAATAAACGGTGGCGGTCAAATAAGGTTTTTTTCTGGGTGTTCTTCCATGAACCTACGTCAAATATCAAATGACTAAATATCTCTATAATATTATATATAATTTACTATGTAATTAGTAAATACATTTTATAGTAAATACAATTTATAGTAAATACACATGGACATATAACATGTCTATATGTATATGTACATACATATACATATAAATCTGCTATAGTTCGTCCGATGAAGCTGGCGGATTTAATGTAATGTACGTTGAGAATCTTCAAACAAAAAATGTATTTCGTCTTTATCCCAAGAACACGATCTACCAGTAGTGTATTTAGTTTTGTGTATCCGAGATAGGAACCCGACAAAACGAGTGTTGCGGGATACATGGGGAGGCAACATCGTCGAGATGGGACTCGGTCTTTGTCGCTCATTCTCCACAAAATAGATCCGATTATTCCACCTCCGCAGTCAGTGGCGTTAAAAACGCCCACCGCCGCGGCGGTATCTCGTAAGAACTATTGAAAAATCAATCCCGCATCACGAGGGGAGATTGAGACGTGTGAGAACGGGTCACCGAGACGGGAATGGCTTAGTTAGCGGGCCGATTCTACTGCACATAGTACACTGATACGCGCCCGTTAAAAATCGTCATCGATGCGTGGATAATAAGAATGAGGGTCAGAGACAAGCGGATGATTTAAATTAATTGGAGAAACTCGTTTCCCGGAGCTCATCCTCAGGAGTTGGATGTTTAAACCACCGTATAACGTATCGGCCTCGGAGGTTTCGTTGGGCCATAATGGAACGTGAAAGGACGGTAGTTTGGCTCGGCACATAGTCTCGTGTCCAGGGGGAGAGCAGTTGAGTGTGTTGAGCTTTAAACCGGCGGGTGGAATATGGCGGTCTTCATCCCGGTGTGTTGAAGCTAACACGGGGTTACGGCCAGGGAGGAGGATAGACGTTCGGGAAACGTTGGCGAACGGCAGCGCTACCCCCAAGCGGTTTGCCTCTCGTCGCGCTTTCCCTCAAAGTCCAATTTCCTCCCCCGCAGTGGTACCGGCGTTATCATAATCATATTTATATTTCACGGGGGTGTATAAAGATCCAACAGGTGCGCGTTGATATTCCCTCGTCACGTTTTCTCCACCGAAGCACCGGTTTTCCGGTTCGTTGTGGCCACTTTCTTTGCACTCGAAGGCTCCCGGTTCGACTTTGACGGTAACTTTCTGCAACGCTTGGATTTTGTTGGTAACGAATGCGAATACGTGTCATACGGTCTCAATGGCAGACAAAAGATCGCTGTCGTTGGGACACTTGTTTTATAACTTCGATCTAAATCTGTACAGCGGGAACGTGGATGGAACCCCGGTTTGCCCTTGTGCGAGCTCTACAATGGAGCAAATTTTATTGGACGCGAAACGGCGAGGCAATAAATAACTCGATAATGGTAATAAAAGAAAGGGGGAACCGAGCGAGTGGCCAACGGGGGGAGACTGGCGATACGTCGGAGTTTATACGGTTGGGGCGTTCTCATCTTGACAGATCGGAGAAAGAGCTTTCTCCATGTTCACCAGCCATCGAATCGGGACAGTCAAAGAGAAGGTTTTCTAACGAACCGAAAGAATTTACTAATACAACATCGGCGGACACGAACGGAGATTCCGCCCGACAATGAATCACGAGGGATCGAGGATGTGATTAATTGCTTCAATAGGTCCATTCAGAGATTCATGAGCTGCCGCTGGTGGTGCTGGTGTGGCGCGGCGATGCAGACCCCTCGAAACTCCGCTCTGCCTTCCATAAGCTACCAGCATTCCAAGCTCCTTTTTAATATTCCTTTCCTTCCGTCCTTCTCCTCTTCGTTCCATGTTCTATACTTACCCAACCGGATTTTCACTTAGTCTTGAGAGGAACAAAAAAAAAAATAAAACGAAACAAATGAAACATGTGGCCTCTCACCGTGCGCTATGGAAGTCGGCCCGCCCGTGCGAGTACAACCCTTTCTCGCACGCGCTCTCGGACTTACTGCCATAGGTAATGTACAGTGTGTTTCCTCGGCGAGCTGCACGATGCGCGGTTCGGTGTCGCACGATTTAACGAGAGTACTAAAATCGCGAAGCTACCGTGTAACTCGTTTCCTGCTGGGAGCCTTCGCAGCACCGTGATACCCATGGGCTGCTACTCGTTCCCTCGGCACTGGCCCATAAGTGCGCTACCAGCGACGGTGGCGAGGGAGCTCGAGAGACGGAGAGTGAGAACGAGAGGTGGAACGACAGAGTACCGAGAGAGCTTGAGAGAACGAGGCACTCTCCATCGAACTGTCGTAACTTCCGAGCTAAGTCGATTTACGCTAAAAGGCAGCGAATTACTAAGTTCTAGCTGCGCGACGGCATAGCTCGATGGTATTGCAAGCGAGTTCACGGCAAAGCATCGCAGGCAGCTTGGTAGCTCGGCAGTAGCACTGCCTCGCAGCCTCTCTCCACCGGGGACGCTTATCGCGGTGTGCGGGATATTCGATTCGACTCCATCCCGGATATCCCATGCCGCTATTTCCCTCCGCCCCCGCTGCACTCCGTCAACTTGAAAGCTTTTTCGTCATAAGTAACCAAGCAATGCCGCCGCTGCTGCCGGTGCCTCCGCGTCGCAGGCAGCGGAAAGTCGTCTTCGTAGTACTCTCGGCGGATATGGCTTTTGCTACTGCGAAAAGAATGAATACGCAGGCGAAAAGGGCAAGGATGGAGGGAAAATTGTTGCGATATGCAATTATATCCGGCGAGAGGTATCTTCAGGAAAGCCGTTGAGATTCTCCGCCGACATCGCTGAGAAGCAAATCTGCGTATATATAAGAATAGCATTGTGCGATGTCGTTGGCTCTAAAACCGGCACGTGATTCCCATACGCTGTTACATCCTACGACGAAATATCTTTCATGGTGCTACTTGATCGATACCCAATACTGAGTAGGTTGTGGCTTTACAGGAAAGCTACACTGAATGATCTAGTAAAAATTACCGATCATCTAAGAAAAATTACCATTGCACATGAGACTTTCCGCCGCCTATGGCAGAAAGTCTCAGATTATCCAAGAATTTTTACCGTAATATCTAAGAAAAATTCTTATAAATCCGGTACGGCTTACAATAGGTGGCGCCCTAGAGCCTACTACTGTGTGTTATGGTACACAGTAAAAAAAAGTTTGTATTTTTTACAAAAACTTATTGTCCAGAAACGTCCACAATTTTTTATTTATTCATTTTCGAGTTTTATAAAAGTTTTGCAAAAGAACGAACTAAAATTGTTAATTGCACGAGAAATAAAAGGGCAGGTTTGTAATATTCAACCCCGGACAGACGATTTTGTCACTTATTTAAAAAAAATGTTTTTACGAACTTCGTATTCTGTTTTTACGAAATTATGTTTTATTGTGTAATGTATCTCAAGCGCATTAGTAATTTTTACTAGATCCTTGGCTGAGTGTAGATATGTGTCATTCCCTAGTACTAGGGAATGACACACAGGACCGGTGCTGGCCGACGTTGGGCGAACACCGGCCCACTCTGTGCCAAACTGGTCCTGTGTGTCACGTCCACTGGGGCAGGGAACACTTTGCCTATACCTTGAGTGTGTGTGCCCGAAGCCAGATAGCTTCAACTTGAGACAGTCTGAAGCTAGAGTTTACGGACCGCTGCAAAGTCCGACGATGAAGGAAGCCCCAGCACTGTACACGGGTTCAGACTTAACTCACTTACTCCCGCCGTTTGAACGCGTATCATCTTCCCGCAATCTTCCTCTAGGCCGCTTTCGCGTCACGCGAAGAAACCAGAAGCGATCAAACTATCCGCGTCGAACATTAGAGGAGGCTGAGAATCGAACACAAAGGAGTTCCGTTTCGTCCATTCCAGGCTGGAGGACGTGTCTGAAAGCGAACTCGCATGGCGCTAGAACTTTTTATTTCTTGCCATTCTCTCGGTCTCATTAGAGAAGACTCGACGACGTACGAGGAGTCTCATCACGAGATGAGGATTACAACTCATCGCACGTTGCGGATATAGCTGGTTCGGTCGCGACTCCTTTATATCCGACACACAACGGTTCGAGGGGAGACGAACGGACGAGAGGGACGGAGAGAGTAGCTATGTACGCGAGAAGGTCCATTGACACGCTAGGTGCTGCGGTTGTAACATAATTACCGGTACGTAGTTTCTCTCCGTGCCTTGTCGACCCGGCGCGGCCGCAGGCGCTCGGCACTTCGTCATAAGCTTTACGATATTGCGGAGTCTCTCGGAATACCTTCAAAAGTAACTTTTCAGTACACACGTGATTATTCAGTCTTCGTTTCGTCTCCCACTTAGGCTAATGATCCGACAGTTATAACGCACACTGTTCCCGTCCGGTTAGTTTAATAATGCATGCGGGGGACCGAGACCCTGATCCGCCGGGAATTAAACGCCGAAGTGGCTAACGACGTGATTAAAAAAAAAAAAAAAAAAAAAACTCTCCAAGACTACACTGTACGAGGGAAATGCCTCCTTGCATAATTGCCACGTAATTTTTTTCATCGCCCGACTAAATTGACGAGACGCGCCCCGGCATTTACGGAATCGTCGAATAATTAAATTACAAAGCCTCCAAGCTATATGACTCGCGCGGTGGGGAAGGAAATTCGAAAAAAACATTCCTATTAAATTCCCAGCGTCGGGCGGGCTCCGTGGGGGGGCCTCGCGGGCCCGGACGATTTCCCGCACTCGCTCAGTCAGTGTCCATCGCTGACCGAAGGGACGGGTCACTCCGCTTTTTTTTTTTCTTCCACATATTTTGAGAGTTATGCATGACGCGCAGTGACACGCGCTGGATATCACGGTGAGGCGAGATGCGCGTAACGATCGTAAATTGTGTGGCCGGGAGAGTGCACGAGCTAAAACACATATAGCATAAACTCGCGAGCGCCGTGACGCGTCCCTGTCTCTGCAAGTGATTTAATCACTGACGTTCATTCATCAAGAGGAGAAACAGCGGCGGGGGAAGGTACGAGAGAAGCCCCCGGCTTTCCGGATCCGGAGAAGCTACCGCAACGACGAGGAAAATTCCGCATGCATACGCGAGCTCTCGCACCGGCGCTTGGTCGAATCCCCTCCCGCTTTGCATATCCAGGCATTATTATTTCTTGTTTCTCTCGTTTTTCCCTATATACGTTTATTTTTTGTACCTGCTTATTCGCACAAAAGCAATTTATCAAGCCACCGTCAGGATAGAGATGTATCGAGAGGGAGAGGAGGAGAAGGGTGGTCGTAAAGTGTATATAGCGGTACGTACGTCGGCTCCCTCTTTTTATCATCCCCCATCCCGAGCGTCCGCGAAGCTCCGCGAAAAGCACACAACGCTGGCATAATGTTGTATAGCTGCAAGCTTCCGAGCTCTCTCTCGGGTTGATTGGATTAAGATGAAAAAGGAGGCAATATAGTGCGAGATTGAGTTCGAAGCCGGGATAAAAGGATACCCGGCCTGTGGTATCCTAATCGACCCTCACTCCGCGTAGTTCATTACTTATCACTTCCCAGCCCCCTTAATTGATCGCCGGTATCTTTCGCCCTGCCAATTACGACCTTCCGGCAGCTGTCCGATACAGCCGAGATTACAACAGCGCCGCGAGGATTTTACGAGCCACCAGACACGATCTTACCCTCGATCCCAAAAATTATTGAATAACGGAATAACGAAACGGTGGTAAAGTGAGGCTTCCAACTTGCGATCCCGCATGCACAATAAAATGTAGATCCAAAAGACCATGCACCGAGGGGATTCTACCGGTGAATCCGGCCGTCGCGTCCTTCCCTGTCACTGCGGGAGGCTTCTCTCCACTTATCTACGAGCCATATCTCGAAATAATACCATTCGTAGCGGTGCCTTGCCCCTGTTCCCTGTCTATGCACTCTTCACAGAAAAGAAATAACTCGTTCCTTTATGGATTCGAGACAGATATCGAGAATGCTGCTATGTCTGCGCCAGTATCGTGACGTATTCGAGTATCCTCTGCTCCGGCACTCGGAGGAATTTCGCACGGTGCGCGACACACTGAAATTCCGAGGATGCTGGAATTTTGCTCTGTTCGCCTGCATCGGAGCAGAGAGAAGGAAGCTGCTTCACTTCGTCAGATTCGCGTGTGTTTGTCGCAACAAAAAAGGACATCTATCATTTTTCTCTCCGAGGGACTCTCCGAGGGGCTTCGATGTTTATATCACTCAAACTCAGGTGGGGTTTTGTAAGGCTGCATGTTATATCCCGGTACCGGAGACGGGTAACAATCCCGGCTTGGCGCGGTGTCGCGACGGTGCCGGGATGTAATCCCCAGCCGGACCTACCCCACCTGGGAAACGACGTCTCGAATGCGTAACGTCCATTCGACAATGCACAATCTATTCTCGCGCGTCCCGCATCCAGAAACGATAACGACAGCGAGCCTCGTGGGCGCCGCTGCAGCTGCCTCGTACCGGGCTATTCTTCAAGTCGCCAGATAAAAATCTGGTAAATACCGCCTCGGCGCTTCGAAGACCGATAACCGAAGCACACAGGAGGGCCCGGATATCGCCGCGCCTAAAAGTCCCGCTACCGAAAAGACCCCGTCCGGCCCCTCCCGAGAACTTTTCAAACTCCTCGGGAGGCTCCGTTCACCGTCGGGATACTCGTAATATCCGGGCGTGTACAGAATCCTGCATCTGGTATTCAACGAAGCGCGCACGCCGCGGCGCAGCAACGCCGATCGTGATTCGTGTGGGTTTGAGAAGTTTGTTCCCCGGCTCTATATACAACAACCCGATGGTTCATGCTGGTTGCATTATCGTGCCACGGGCTAGTATACGAGGCATATTGCACCCGGCGAACTGCAATAGCCAGCGGTTCTTGATCGCCAGGAAATTGCACGATCCTTTTCGATACCACTCGCTCTACCTCCGTAACAATAATAACAACAGCAACAACAATAATTGGACTAAAACGCGGAGCGAAATATACGAGCTTTCGACTTTTTGTTTCAACTTTTAGAGGCGCAGCGGAACGTCCGCCATCTTTTATTTTCCATGACTTCTCCATAAGTCTTGGCCGCAATAACGCTCCGCGAAGATATTTCTCCGCACCTTTGCAAACTGGTTCTGGATTGTCGGGGAGTATACAGATAACGTTTTATCGGATCGCGGTGTGTTGGGAGGGGGGAGAGAGAGTCTCGGCGAACGAGGGACCCTTATCGCGCGGTTGTACCACGGCACGGAAGAGGGAGACGTACGTGTGGGTTCGAAAGCTTGCGCAATGACGATACCCTGGACACACTGCAGTTGGGATGCGCTCTGGCTGCACGGTGCCGATTCACGGTACGGCCGTTCGAGCGCAAGAAATTCGATCGGTCGCGTATCTCGATGAACGACGCTTGTTCTGGCTGAGGGCGACGGCGCCGCTTCGGACCTTCTGGTAACGCGAAACTTGGGTCTAATTAATTTTACCTTGTTGCCTTTATTCTTAATTTACCTCGTGCTCCGTCAGGGAGACGGCGCAGTGCGAGCCGACAATGCACTCACGAGCTTTTAGCGTCGAGTATCTCGAATCAAGGACGTGTTTCTCTTTGAATCGCGGCGCTCGTCCCCCGACACCTATACTCCAATGAAATTGCGAAAGTTGCGATCAAAGTCGATCGACTTTCACAATATTCCCATTGTTTTCTTTGCCGAGCGGTGACTCGATAATTTTTGTGACCGGTTGCTGCACTCCCGAAGTAATTGTGCCAGAAGACCGGTAATCTGGTTCTCGGTTGTTCTATTGTAAAAACTGCTGTGTAATCCGTCAGTGTGTTATTATTGCTTAATAGGGCCCGATCGCCGACGTGTTGCGATCGAGCTAGATTGGCCTCCATTACGTATCTCGACTCGGGCTCGCCGAGATTGTTTCTCAGAAAAATAAAGGACACGTATGTCCGCTTGGGTATTAAGAGTGGTGCAACAGTCCTCTACGTAACGAGAATTAACAGTCTGTTTTTTTTTCCGTCTGTTGCAGGTGATCGCTGGAGAAACGTCGTGGGGCGGCTAACCCCGTGTCGTCGTTGCGGCGCAGGGGCCTGGAAGTGGCCAGAATCCGGAGTTAGAGTTACGATGAGCTAGCAAAATGCATTGGAGGATGAAGAGGCGCGAGCTGTCGGTTTGGGCATGGCTGTGGCTGTGGTTCTTCGCGGCTACCGCCGGTTCGCCGTCTTCCGGTGTGAGGTTGACTGGAACGACCGAGCAGCCGCCGATGCTGGGCACGGGAGCGACGTCGGCCCCGTCGCCGATAGGCATGATAACCCCATCGTCATCGGCCACGAGCACAACGGGCACGGTGACGTCGACGGCGCTTCACGATTTTCATTTCACGAGTGCGTCGTACAACGTTTCCATACCCGAGAATTCAATAGGCAAGACGTACGTGTTGCCGAGTGAGAAAATGGGAATAGGCCTTGCGAATCTGGAGCGCGAGGTGGAAATAAAGTATCGCATAGTCGGCGGCGATAGGGACAAGTTCTTCAAGGCCGAGGAGCGTACGGTCGGTGATTTTTGCTTTCTTCTGATACGGACTCGAACCGGTAACGTGGACGTGCTTAATCGCGAGCGCAAGGATCGTTACGTGCTGGAGGTGCGGGCCACGGCGACCAGACGAGCGGCCCGAAACAAGTTGGTCATACTAGATGCCGACACTACGGTGGTCGTTACAGTGCTGGACACGAACGACCTCAATCCTCTGTTCTATCCCACCGAGTACAAGGAGACCGTTACCGAGGACACGCCTCTGCATCGCAGCATCCTGAGGGTGTCAGCCGAGGACGCCGATCTCGGACGGAACGGGGAAATATATTACAGCTTCGCCGAGGAGACCGAGCAATTCGCCGTTCATCCCGTGAGCGGGATAATAACGCTGACGAGGCCTCTGAGGTACGCCGAACGGGCGATACACGAGCTGACGGTCCGCGCCGAGGATCGCGGAGCCGGCTTTCGTAGAGCCGGTTCCTCCCATACGAGCACCGCGCGGGTCACCATCAGGGTACTTCAGGTAAATCTTTACGCCCCGGAAATTTACGTTAATCATCTTCCCGAGATACTGGAGAATTCGAACGCGGACATTTACGCGATAGTCCGGGTGCTGGACAGGGACGAGGGTATCCACGGTCAGATAGCGAGCCTCGACATCGTGGGCGGTGATCCCGACGGACATTTCAGGGTGCGACCCGGACAGCAGCCCGGCGAATACAACATCGAGGTTCTTCACCTGCTCGATCGCGAGACTGCCCGTCAAGGCTACAATCTCTCGTTGCGGGCGGTCGATCGCGGTATACCCCAGCGTTTCAGTCACAAGATCGTGCCGGTGCATCTCGCCGACATGAACGACAATGCACCGGTCTTCAGTCGCGAAGTTTACGACGTCAAAGTGCCGGAAACCGCGCCGGTAAACACACCCGTTATAAGGCTCAAAGTGACGGACGCCGACGAGGGCAGAAACGCTCTGGTCTCGTTGGAGATAGTCGGCGGTAACGAGGGCGGTGAATTCTACGTGAACGCCGACACCGGTATGCTCTACACGGCCGTACCGCTCGATGCCGAGAAGAAGGCACTCTACACACTGACGGTCTCGGCCGTCGATCAGGGAAACGCCGGTACGAGAAAGCAATCGTCCGCGAAAGTTAAGATCAACGTAATCGACACGAACGACAACGATCCGACTTTCGAGCAGTCGGAGCAGCTCGTATGGGTGGACGAGAACGAGCCGGCGGGCACGTCGGTCGTCAAGGTCACCGCGAAGGATCGTGATTCCGGGGAGAACGCTTACATATCCTATTCCATCGACAACATCAAGAAGGTACCGTTCGACATTGATCCGTTCACCGGTGTCATAAGAACGAAGCAATTGCTGAACTACGAGAGGATGAAGCGCGAGTACCTATTGGCAGTGCGCGCCGGCGATTGGGGTCTTCCGTATCGTCGACAGACCGAGATGCAGCTTCGCGTCAGGCTTCGTGACGTGAACGACAATCGTCCGCAATTCGAGAAGATCGATTGCACGGGTCACGTGCCGAGATACGTACCGATCGGCTCGGAGATCATCACCGTATCGGCGATCGACTTCGACGCCGGTAACATAATAAACTACAGAATAGTCTCCGGCAACGAGGACAACTGCTTCTTTCTGGATTCGGCGAGCGGTATACTCTCGGTTGCCTGTGACCTCGCCGACGTTAAAGTGTCGGACAGAGTGATCAACATAACAGCCACCGACGGCACTCACTTTGCCGATGTGAATCCCGTTCACGTTCATCTCGTAAACGCCAAGAGAAACCTCGGCTCCCAGGTACGTATACTTACCGACGAGAGCGGAGCTTTCGAGTGTCGCGAGACCGGCGTCGCCAAGAGGCTGACCGACGACATCGCCGAGGCCGAGAAGAACAATGCACCTTCGAGAGACGACGAGTACACCCTCACACCCAGACGATACGGTGGTAACGTTCACGCTCCCGAATTCATCGATTTTCCGAATGAGATAAGAGTCAACGAGTCGACGAAGATCGGAACGACCATCGTGGAGATTCGCGCCCGTGATCGCGATCTCGACTACAACGGCAAGCTCGTCTACGGAATTTCCGGCGGCGACGAGGATTCGGTATTCGGTATCGATCTCGAGAGCGGTGATCTGAACGTCACCGGATATCTCGATCGGGAGAAGGAGAGCGAGTACTTTCTGAACATAAGCGTTTATGATCTCGGCAAGCCGCAGAAGTCAGCCTCGAGGATGCTCCCGATAACGATTCTCGACGTCAACGACAACGCTCCGAAATTCGAGAAGCCACTGGCCAGCTTCAAGATATCGGAGAACGCCCTCAACGGCACCAACGTCTTCAGGGCCAACGCCAGCGACGCCGATCTCGGCGAGAACGCGAGGATAACGTACTCGCTGATAACGGAGACGAGGGACTTCAGGGTCGATCCGGTGACCGGGGTGCTCAGCGTCTTCGGCAAGTTGGATCGCGAGAGACAGGAAGTTTACGAATTGAAGATACGCGCCCGGGACAACGGCGGACACGGCACGGACACGCCGCCTCTGCACTCCGACGCACTCGTGCGCGTTACCGTCGACGACGTCAACGACAATCCGCCGAAGTTCGCGCTTTCCAGTTACACGGTGAAGATTCGCGAGGATGTGCCGGTGTGGTGCGTCGTCGCCGTGGTCGAAGCCACGGACCCGGACGAGGGAGCCGGCGGTGACGTCGAGTATTTCCTCTCGGACGCGATGGACAGCGAGGGTTTCTTCAAGGTCGACAAAGTGTCCGGTACCATTCGTACCGCCCAGCATCTGGATTTCGAGGAGCGCCAAGTTCACACGCTGACGATCGTCGCCAAGGATCGCGGCGAACCCTCGCTGTCCTCGGAGACAATGGTGATCGTCGAAGTCGTCGATGTCAATGAAAATCTTCATGCGCCGGTGTTCGATGATTTTGTTGTGAGTGCGAGTGTCTTCGAGAATCAATCCGTCGGCACTCTCGTGACGACCGTGCGTGCCAAGGATGCTGACTCACCGGGAGGAGACTCAAGGATCGGATACAGCATACGGGGAGGAGACGGCGTCGGACTGTTCAACATAGACGATGAAGGTAAGACTTTTTTTGCAACATTTTTAATTTAGTAGCGTTGCGCAGTATTTATTTATAAATATACCGGGAAAAAAGAGTTCCTGTCACCGTTAATATATAATATCAACTGCAATGACACGTACTATGGTAACTTAGCCAACAAAGAATCCATACTTCAATTTGCCGATAAAACAGTTCTAATTTCTGACTAAGCCCACTAAGATAAACGTCCCAGTGGCCGCACAAAGCATGATTGCAAGAGAGACGCAAATACGATTTTTCATGTATGTACGGGAACTGGGACTTCGGCCGATAATATAACAAGCCAGGTGCGGTTGGCCAATGCTCGGAGTATGGCCGACGATTAGCTATTAATTGGCAGCAGGTTGGCAGCCGATGATCGGATCTCGACTAATGCCCACCATTAACTAAATTGTCAATTGATAACCACTCCAACGTTGGGTTCAATGGTTGGCAAAACTCTGCTTACCAGAGTTGAGCCAGCGCTACCGTTCGCATCGTTACGATAATAATCGTAATGATGCGATCACGATGCGACGATAATAATCGAATGATGCGACGATAATAATCGAATGATATGGAGCTACGGAAAATATAACCTTCGGAACGAGAACCAGAGAACTTTCCAAACGATTCGCTGCGACCCAAATAGAAAATATCAAGCCATTATGCATAAAACCCACACCAAACATTATACATACATTCAAACACCCCACACATACGACTTATCAGCAACTCGAAAGAATGATCAACGAATAAATAAAATGACGAATTAAATTTTAATTATCAATTCGCGCTCTGTGTAAGATGAGTGTCACGTCCTGTCCTTCACGCCTGTTATATTTGATTTATTGGGTATTATTTGTCACTAAATTATGTTCTCACGTTCGATCATTCCCACGATCGAGTTATTTTATTATTTTAATTCCACTCGAACAGAATCACGCCACCAGACGTACATATCGATTTTTTGCAAATTCATATCCATTCGCGAGCAAGCGTGAGCGCTCTCTTTTATTCAGATTCTTGGTATTCCCACTTTCAAGGTTCTTCGATAGTCCCGCGAGGTGTGCGTACTTAGCATTTCTTTGGTCCGAGATTTTCAAGCCGGAGATAACGTTGCAGAGAGAATTTATAATGAGAGATTTATTATCAAGTCAGTAACAACTTCTTCACCGCAGAAGATTCGAAAAAATGGACCAAAGTTGTGAACTTCCCGAGTAGAAATTTTGACGCGTTACATCTAGCCCTGATAAGGCCTGACAAGGGCCTGATAAGGACTTATCAGGGCCCGATGTAACGCTCGAAAATGTATACTCGGAATACTAGAGAACCTTGAAAGTGGACAGTGGTCCATTGCCCGCTGGTCTCGGCTCGCAGACTCTTCCAGCCTCGATAGCAAGGCAGACCTCTCGCGTATCCATAAAACTATAAATCGCTCGATCGTTCGAGTCAATTAAGTCCCGACGCGACTGAATGTCGAGGCGCGCTAGTTTCCCTCGCGAGAACGACAATAAAATGGTAGCAAAAGGGTCTCGTTGTCCGGCAAAATCCTCCACCGTCCTGAGAGTCGGAATCAGCCAGCGAGTCTTCGGCGCACTCGTAAAGACAGCGGCAACGCACACACAGAGCTCCGTGTTCGTCCAGCGGCCACAGAGAACTCCTCTCTTTGCTCTTTATTCCGCGCACCCGCCTGTGTACACCTACCTTACGACCCGATCGTTACCTCCAGCGAAAAGTTCTCTCCGTGTGTGTTCTCTCGGAAACCAAGAGCTCTGATCAGCCTCGAGGGAGTCCCCTTGCCCTTCGTACCGGTAGATGAAACCTCCTCTCCTCCTACTTTCACGGATTACAAGAACATTCTCGATACAACTATCATTCCATCGCGAATTGTTCGCCGGTATGAAGAATTTTCGTTCGTCACGAAAAAGAAATCACCCAACAAAAGAATCCGCAAGAATTATTCGAGGATAAGGCACGTGTAAAACTTCGATCATCGCCCATTGTGTTCACTTAACCCTTTGCGTTACGGTGGGACATAGGGTGTCCCACCTTCTTTCGCTCAGTTTTCAATTTTTTAGCCTAATTTTTTGACATGAAATATCGAGGTTTAGTTCTTATAGTGTCACACCCAGAAAAATAATTTATTTGACGGCCACTATTTACTTGGTTTAAGTAAAATATTTATTTGCATCAAATAAATATTTATTCAAATCAAATAAATATTTTACTTAAACCAAATAAACGGTGGCCGTCAAATAAATTATTTTTCTGGGTGCAAAATGCATGGCTCAAAGGGTTAAAAAAAAGATCATTCTCACCGACCTTTTTCCTCCGTGTATTTATACGCAGCATTGCGCAACCACACGCGAAAGTTGGCGGCAGATGAAAAGGTTGCAAAACACCGACTCAACATAGTGCATCTCCCCGGTGGGATCTCCGGCGAGCTGCTCCTTATTTAAATATTTTTCACCGTCGCGTTAATCCGAAGAGGCGCCGTGGGTCCGCTCGCGAGACGCTTAATAACCGAGGGGCGGCGGTGACGCCGCGGAAGAGAAAAGCTTATGTCCTTCGTTCCATATTTTTCTGTCAATTAAGCCGATGATTCACGACACGTAATTCCGCCTCGCTCTCGCGAGTACCATTGCCCACACAGAGACACACAAATGCATCCGCGGAATCGATTTCTCTCTTTTCCTTTTCTTCGTCGGCTCGGTTGGAATACCGGGACGATCGTTAGCGCCAATTAACACACGAGCGTTCGCGATATCGCGTCCCGCGCAAACCGCTTCTTAATTTCGCGTTAGTTTCGAGTGTCGTGTCAACGGCTATTGCACTCGGTGTGCGTGCAACCGAGAGCCGTAAAAGTCAGTTCGCTCCGAGGCTCACGCGCCCAGATCGGGAGAGCAGGAAACTCGAATAGTGGAAAAAAAAAACGAGAAGTATATAGAGCAGCGAGTAAACGAGAACGGAGAACGATTTCAATTTTCCGTCTACCTTTAAGCCCGTCCCGCTCTAATGGTCATCGGGGAAATAATGGCTCTTCGGACAACGCGGCTATAAATTGTAACGGGGTGACGCCTCGATGCCACTCGTACATCGCGAGCGATAAACCGTGCGGGAATAAAAGTGAGCGAGAGGCAAAGAGTTAGGTATAGGAAAAACGGTGCCATTGGTGGCCACACGTGTGAGCGAACGAATGAGGAACGGGAGGGAAAAAAGAGTGCCTCTACAATCGGACGGAGGAAGAGGGCGCTCCAGCCACCCTTGTGGGCGACGGGCGGCAGACACTCTCTGGGCACACCAAATGTGGAGAACCCGCGAGTCCCAGTGTCCACGATTCGGTCACGTCCGAGGGGGTTTTCCATCGTTCACCGGAAGTTCAGTAACGCCCGCGTCGCCATTGCCGCTACCGTTGGATCCGATGCATCTCTGCAGCTTCCACGGCCGGCGTGCCTACTCGATTTCGTAGATTCGTACTCGTCACACTGGGAAACACGCACATACGCACATACGACTCAATACACACACGGAGGAGCAGTACCGCTCGTTTCCCGAATATCGATCGTTCGTTGGTGGAAAAATAATACATTGTCAGTGTGCTCCATGCATATTCAGTGTAAAATGGGTGGGGTCGGCTTTTGAGCGTAAATATTCATAAGTTTGTATACGGTGCGTATTATAGTGCAGTGGGGCGGATGAGGAGAGGGGGGAGGGGGGGGGGGGTTGGAGCGCGAACGCGTGTTATCATTGACGCGACATGGAGAGACAGCTGTGTATTGGTTTATTCTGTTCTGTGGACCCGGCGCGCAGAACATTCGCACTCTCTTGGTACTCGGTTCTACTTTGGCAATTCTATATTTATGCATTATTAATATATGTTTTACCCGTTGGCCCGAAGCTCCCGCGGGAGCTGCTTTTCGCCGGGTATAATGACTATTCCGGTATCTTGCAGCGGAAGACAAAGGAAACATTCTGCGAGCAATAATTGGTCCAGTGGATATATATCTAGTGCTTTTGTGTTCTACGTTCTGCGATATAATGAAATTTATCTCGTCCTCCGCCCGGTCGAGCGTGAAGCGCGAGACTCTTGAGGACGAGCGCCCGTAGCGTCAACGATATTTCCATTTTTCACACAAAGCTGGTGGGGCTCGAAGCGTCCGTATTAAATTCCTAAACCAGCGAACACTGCACCGATACAGCAGCTTCGCGTTTGAAAAGATAAAAATAAATTTTTTAAAACAAGGAATAAAAAAACGATGGTGAACAAAATCAAGTTTGCGAACTGTAATTACTGATCGCTAGAAACCTTTTTTTTACGCGGGGCTACATTAGTCGCGTGCCTTTGGCGTTGAGAAAAAAAATGAGGTTTCTGGTTAATTCGTTGCATAATTTTTTCTTTCAGTCATTTGTTGATAACATTTCAGAATTATTATTATGCGGAAACAATCTTTTCAGCACCTTCCACAGACTTGATCTTTTTCAGATTTTTATCCTATCGCGAAGTATTTGTAATTCTCTCTTATTCCTCTCTGAAACGTAGGCACCATCAGACATGACTCGTTTCGTCGTCCGGAAAACCAGCCGCGACGCTTGAAGGAGCGGGTCAGTAACGAGGCTGCGACCGAGACTCCCGATTCACGCGTAAAGCGAATGCAAGGGGAATTGCAGCGTACAGTATCAGCAGCAGCCACCGGCACTCCCGAGACTCAGGCAAGCTCCCTCTTTCTCCGGTGTGTGGGCGCTTCCCAATATCTCTGACGAGATTGCGATAGTACCCGTCAGACCCCCTCTCGGGAATACCGCCGGGAATGACGAGCTACCGCGGATGATTGTCGAGGTAGAAATATATTCAGCGTTCCGGGGAGCGTTTACAATCGAGGAAGCGAGCGCGGACGGAGAATGAAAGAGTTTCCTCTCCGCCAAATAGAGAACGGCGCGCTATTCGCGAATCGGTGGAAAAGAGATGTCTCTTTAATAATATCCGTTTCGTCATCCGTTCCCCGAGATACTCGACACGCTTCGGCGACGGAAAACTAGTCTCGCATCAATTCCACACCGCGACACGTGCGCCTATACGTGGAGAGCTGAATACAAATTCCGCGGAGAATAAAAATCTCTGATACTCATTTTTTGTTACCTTTTTTCCCCAAACGCTCTTCCATTCTTCGATCGAAGACGGTCTGTTCGATATGCTCGGCACGAGGAAAATTGTATTTTTTTTTATTTTTATTTTTTAAGGGTAGGAAGAAGACCTAGTGGCATTCGCATCGTTACGGCTCGCAGGGTCGATTGTTTGAGCCCTTCGGCTCGTCTTACCGAGCGCGTCGGCTTTGAAAACTACCCTTCCATTGTGAACTCGTGTCGGAATATGCCCAACTGAGCGGTTGCTCGCGTGTCCTGGATTCTTGGGGGGAACTTCCGCTATTTACCGTCGGTACAGCGGGTCCGGTAAAAGACAAATATCGCGGCCGGGGCAACCCTGCGATATAACTCGGCGCGCGTTGAATAGGCATTGTACAATTGGAATTTCTTTTATTATGAAGAGAAAAAATAGAATGAAAAATAGAGGAGAACGAGAGACCTCGCATCGCCGAGGCGGACCCGGAAGTACGGGTCGCACGATCGCCCGCGCTGGGCTCTCCCTCGCATGCTGGCCCTGCGGGTATGGCACGCGTCTGGATCGTTGGGCAGTCGCGATACTCTCCCTCTGCTTCGCAACGAGTCGAGGGCCACGCTGTAGTGCACTGTTAACGGTGAGGAAATAAAATAGAAATGGGAAAATGAAAAAAAAGAAAACGTAAAAGGATTCGCATGAATGCGAACGCCGCACTCGCCCTCTCGTTACCCTTCTGGCAGCCAAATGGAAATGCGCGAGGCGCGATGGACCATTATGATGGGCTGCGAAACGAAAGTAAAAGGGTAAAAAAAGAAATATGTGTGTGTATATATGTATATTGGGGTGGTTAAAAAAAAACTAAAAAAAAAACATTTTTGGCCCACCTTTTTAAAGTACAGATTTCGATCTCACATTAAACCTCGCGACAGGCGGTACCTAGCAAAAAAAAAACCTAAGAGGTGCCGCATTCGACGTTTTACCTAAAAAAATGCGCCACCTCTCAGAATTTTTTTGCTTGGGCCCATCTTTCGTGAGGTTTGATTTGACATTGAAATCTATATTTTTTGGAGCGTGGAAAGAATTTTCACAAATTCACACTACTGGACATTTTTAGAGTTTCCTATATACAAATAAAAAAAAATTAAAGAACATGTATTTTGGGCTCGCTACACAAAATGACAATAAGTTACGTTCTCGTGTAATAAATAACGCACGTATTTGTCTCGGTCCATCCTCACCCCTATATGGGTTAAAATATATATAAATATGTCCGACACGTAAAATAGCAATGATAACGGTGATTCGAGGTGCAAGACTATGACGATTCGTGGGCATTGATGGTAATGCTTTGATAAAAGTTTTGGGCAAACTTTGAAATCTTACAAGTGTTTTAATTGAATCTGAACTCGCAGTGGAAGCGTTAACGAACTTCAATTTCAATGAAAAGATCGCAATTTTGTTTCCTCGACGAGACCCGCGAGGTGAGTTCACGGCAACTGTGATTTCTGCATGAAAAATAATTTTAAGTTTGTAATTAGAAGACCCCGTGTACACGAGGCAGATGTAAAGCAGAGAGACGGAAAGTCACCGGCTAGCGTTAATTTTGTGTTGTTTCTTACTCGCCGAGACAGAGGTTTCCGTCAGCACTGTGGGCACAGAGGTCAGTGCGAGAGACTCGAATGAGCGTTAAATATTATTCCACGGTTAAGAGAGACGGCACGTTTCACGGTGTAGCGAATTGGTCAGAGCGAAGCCGTCGGTCCACCGCTTCGTTGCCCTGCCGGGCGTTTGTCGAGTTTACACAGTAGACCAGTAATTACACAAATATTTACACGATTTTTTGTTTCATTCATTTGCGTACCGTGTTAATTAGACGGTCGCTACAATCCATAGTGGCGCTTCAGACACGGTGCACTGTATAATTATCGTGGTGAGATAAACTCGTGTCCGAGAGACAAAATTAACATAAAATATTGAGCCAGGAGTAAAATAAGTTACGGATTCCTGATGAGCGGTAAAAAATTCCTCGGATGCTGGGTTTAAACACAGAGCCGCAGAATTTTGTTGCAATATCCAGTTTTAGGAAAAACTGCGATATTTCTGCGTCCCGTTCGAATTGAGGAAAAACCTAAGTGTTTATTCTACGGGGAAAAAATACAACAGAAAGAGTTCTCGGTGGAGTTACCAAAACTTATTTCGTCATAATATACGGAGCATAATTTTAAAAAAAGCCGCCGATGAAACCTTGCAATTTTTCAGCGTCACATTGGTGGGCTCCAAAACAAGAATATTTATTAGTACACTAATAACTAATAAAGCACTGATAAAACATGGATTTATTTAGGATTTATTTCAGAGCTGGGCAAATACCCTAAGTACTTGCACATAGAAAAAAAATGTGTTCGACGGCCACCGTTTATTAGGTTTAAGTAAAATATTTATTTGATTCAAATAAATATTTATTTCATTTAAGTAACTATTTACTTAATTAAAATAAATATTTATGTAAATCAAATAAATATTTTATTTAAACCAAATAAACGGTGGCCGTCAAATAAATTTTTTTCTGGGTATGAAGTACGTATTAAAGTATCGAGTACTCGAAGTACTGGGCTTTAGGTAGTTCTTGAGTACTGACGTATTCTATACTGGCAGAACTAAATTTCTGAAGTTTTGAGTAGTTAGCACTGACTCAGTACTTGATACTTCAATATGCACTTCCACCACTTAGTGTATTTGCCCAGCTCTGATTTATTTAATCCATTGACATGGATTTAATTTAGGCGGCCTCCTCCATACTTACCGTTAGGCATCTTGGCGGAATAATTTTTTATTTCTGTACACACAAAAAAAACATGAGAAAACAATGTTGCAATGATACAATAAATCTTTTACAAAAGTCTGATCATCGGATTTTCTACTCACGTGTCGACGACATTCAACTCCGTCTCCATCTTTGAATATAAAGCGAAACGGAGCCCTGCTTGAAAGAGTCCCCGAGTAAACGTCCACGTCTCAGTGCGCGTATAGAGGTGAGATGTGTACGAGCAAGAATCGCGCGACGACTGTACGACGTCGCGAAGCACCCATAACCCGGGCGCCAAGAGGCGTTGAAAAACCGTTTGAATACGAAGGTGTTGACTCACGGAATAACGCGTGTGCCTCTGTGTGCGTCACACAATATTAGAGTCCGTGCACGCGAAGACTAAACATAAACGTTTCGAGGGAGCGCGATGAAACGCGCGGGTCCCGAGTGCGACCAAAGACTTCATTCTCCTACGGTAGTCACCTCTACAGACGTTGCGCACAAGACTCGACGGGACTTTTCGCCCGAGCTCTCTTTGAAATCTCAATTATTTATAGAATTTACGTTTCTTCGAACACGTTTAAAAAAATAAGAAAAATATTACCAAAGTCGTAGGCGCCAAGAAGAAAACTCCATGTCGGTACTCGACCTCGGTCTCGAGCACACCGAGTGCCACATTCATATCCCGTTTTGTACCAAGATATCCCGCTCGTTCCACAATCGAGACTGCAATCCCTCGGCAACGAGAATTCTAATGAATATGCAGCGAGTGTCTCGCGGTTGAGCTTTTCAACCGTACGATATATATATTTTTCCGCCGTATCACGCTTCGCGAGATACCACGGAAATATAAAACAACCGTTACCACAGTTACGAGTTTCCCCCGTTTTCTGGTTGGGTGAATTATTCGACAATCGTGGATTTGCACGCAGTATAACGCCGTCGGCTGACAGCACGTTTCCGCGTGTGTACGTTGCTTTCGGCGCGGGTGTCGCGAGCGTAGTTTCGCATCCAATTACCAGTCACGCAACGTGCTCCCGGCGCAAGATTTCGTCGCGGGATTGTGTCTCCTCCTGTAAAACACGTTTTCGGGGTCTGTCTCTGCTCACTCGACGGGCGGCGAACGCGTACGCGAAACTCGCGGGGACCTACGATCGGGCACGGGGCACAGACCGCGATACGCTCTCGCCGCGACGCATACTAATTCGATTCATGAATCCCTAATGGTGCGGAACGCACGGTGGCACCCCGAGGCCGTTACGATACCTGTAACATACGCATTATAAACCCACCTACTTCACGGATATCTTGTCACGATCCCATCAATCCTTTTCTCGCGCGAGATACAAGCCCGATAGCTGAAAGTTCAAATCTCCACGTTGAATAGTAGTTTCATATCTGCGCGCACGAAAAGAAACAACCCGGATCAATTTCTTCGCTTGGGGAAGCCCGGCATCGATAGATTAGTTTGGATTTTGATACTTCCGCGATTACGCGATGCAAAGAGGTCGGATACCGCTATACTTTGTGAGCGGTGAATTTTAAAATAAATTAAAACTTCGTTTAATGATGAACATGGGAGTTTAGTGATTGTTGTATTTTTTGATACAAGGCAACGTGCTGCACACCCAGAAAAATAATTAATTTGACGGCCACCGTTTATTTGGGCGAAGTAAAATATTTATTTCATTAAAATAAATATTTATTTAAATCAAATAAATATTTTTATTAAATCAAATAAATGGCGGCCGTCAAATAAATATTTTAATTAAACCAAATAAATGGTGGCCGTCAAATAAATTATTTTCTGAGTGCAGGCACGATATTTCCGGTCGAACTGCCGAATCCATTTTCGGCAACCGTTCGTCCAGTTACGTTACATTGCGCGTGCCACAGTGCTTTGTCCAACGCGCCAGATAAATAGTCCAAATACATACATGCTTCTACGTATCCATACACACGCTTGCACGCTCGTTCATTGTCGTTTCAGGAGAACCGATTTATCGACGGTTCACAACTTTGAGATAAAAAATCATAAATGAAAACGAACTCTGTCCCATACTTACACAGTAAAAAATAATTTCGGAAAATCGGAATGTGAAATTTCGTAAAATAAAATGTGTAAAATAATTGACAAACTCGTTTGTCACGTATTTGGATCTATGAACCTGTCCTTTTATTTCCCGTATCATTGACAATTTTAGTACTTTTGGTTGTAAAACTAGAATATTAACAAATAAAAACTGTGGACGTTTGTGGACAATAAGTTGTAAAAAGTACAAACATTTTTTACTGTGTAGATGTCGTACTTGGTAAGATACAACGACTCGAAAAATGGTCCATCTAGGCCGAACTTCCCCTAACTCTTCGATTAAGCGAAACATTTTTTCTTGTGGACGGAAGTCTGCATAGATTGTGGACTCGAACAGACAAGTCTCAGACTCGACAGTTGTTCTCGTAATCTAGATGTAAAAATGAAGTCCCAGTAATCATACTCTCGGTAGACCCTCACGATAGATCGACCGGAAGTCAATGTTAGATAAGATATTTTTTTAACACGTGTAACGAGTTAGAAATTTCCGAGCTGGACCAGTCTGGACCGTCGGACAATGATCGCGAAGGGTCGAGGATGCCGGGACAATTTTGGTCCAGACACCCGTGAATAGCTGCCCACAAGCGGTCCTGTCTTGCATGCATTGTACAGAAGGCGTAGGGTGAAAAAGAAGCTTGGAAGAAAGCCCCATACGAGACGCTAGACGGGGGGTTGAGAGGGCTTCCACAGCCTCCGGCATCCGAACGTACCAAGGAGCTGGACCATTGTCTCAAGAGCTCCGCCTCTGTTCTTCTCTCCCCTCACGTGCGTGTGGCCGCTCGCGAGTGACGTCACTTCCGCCGCCCTCTAGCCTCTCTCATCTCTTTAATTTTTCCTACTGCTCGGTCGGTAATGCCCTCGGGGAGCTGCCGTGGCCGCTGCAAACCGGTACCTGCACGATGAACTTCGTCCGAATAGTCTACTCCGCAGCCTCGGTCGGACGATCAAGCCCGTGGTGCACTGCCACGATGCACCGAGGATTCCTGCGCGGCTAACTCGCCTCGACCTCACCGGTGCATTCGGACAAGGGAGCGTGGGCGGCGATTCACTGCCGGCGGATTGAATTCGCTAAAAATCCATACCGCTAGGTGAAACGTACGGCAGTCCCAGCGCTCCTCCGGGCAGAGTTCTTCGCTAACCGTAATTCGATTTCTCTTGCGAGGGGTAAAAAAAAAATACGGCTTCCACGGGATGGCTTTTTCTATTTACCCTCTCGGTACCGTGAAAATGAATTACCACGTTTAGCGGGCCATAAAAAAAATATGTAAAGTGCAGCGACGATACGGCAGTGTAACACCACTTTTATAGCGAACACTTCAGCGGCCAAATTTCTACGGGTTTTCTCGACGGGGTTCCCGGAGAGTTTATCGACCCTCTCACAGTCGCAAGCCAGTCAGCACTCAATTTAGCCGCTTTCACGCGTCTAGCTCGGGCCCCACCTCCACCGAGGTCTCGAACATCCCACCGGTGGGTAGAATCCAGCACGTCGGGCCGTCAGACAAGAACGAATGTCTGTCCCGATAAAAAGCTTGAGGAAGGTTCGGCGATGCGAGACAAGAGCGGGTATATAGAGTCGTGTCAGGATGCATCGAAACCTCTTAAGAAAAAGTGCGACTTCCGCGTTTTTTTTAAGTGAGCGATGGAAACCAAAATAATAATAATTTGAAAAATTCACGGAAGTTTAGGCCCTGCTGGAGCTGTTTTTGTTCTTCCTTTTTTAACTTCATCGGCTCTGATCACCCGTCGCAAGTCGATAGACTAAATGATCGCAGTTTACACTATGCGTGATTATCTTTTGAGTGAGCAACTTTCCGACGGTTT